>CP125978.1:469467498-469634283 GCA_030063025.1 Avena longiglumis | reverse complement strand
CGTTCCAGTTACGTGTACTATTAAGTTAGCCCAGCAGTAGTTGGTCGAATCGTAGATTAAGTGAGTACTGCTATGTGGCAGAAAGAATTGTAAACTTGCTAGTATAGCTTTTGATGACGTCGGTGCTAACGATCGGTGACCTCAAGCGTCTGCAGCGCTAGAATGACATATTTGGGCGAACATGGATCGCCTTCCGACTTTGAGTTGACTGGTCACCTTGGCGTAGAGATAATTACGGCATCGCCTCGATTTCCGTGCATAGTGGACGGTGTAATGACGGTTACGGCTGTGATGACACGTGGACGGATTTGGATTTGGATGTTGGCTTAGGTCTTCCGATGAATGGCCGTTGTGCATCGTCCTCATCCTTATAATCATTGGGGAAAAGTGAGTTTGTTTTCATGCGGCCATTCTCGTTCTTGCTCCCATCTTCTTTGAGCTTTCCTTCTTTATGCTAAATTTCTTGAACCTTTCCTTCCCTTGTTTTTGTGTTTCTCATCTTGCCACCGCCATGCTGTGATGGGGAAGTCCAAGAAGGCCTCCACGCGTTTGGTACTAGTGCTACCGTTGGCGACAAGAGGGTTCCGCCACCACGCATCACCCGGTGGTGGTGGCGCGATCGGAGACTCACGAGGGAGACCTCAAGCTCCGTAGCGGGGAGGAGTCGATCCACAGACCGAGGAGGCCGTCAGATTCCCGTGATGAGGTAATTTCCGGCCCTCCGGGTTTCGGGTCATGTTCGTCGCTTTCATCCTTCGGCCTTTCCTTCCAATCCATGATTTCCTCCACGGATTGCTTTTCTTCTATGGCGTCCACTCCATCATCTTCGCCTAATTACATTCTTCACATTTCTTGATTCATCACCTTATGCGAGTGTTGGATCGGCATCGAACCACACTGGCCTCTTCGGAAGATCTGTTCCGTGAAGAGGCAATCTGGTTCCGATGGCGTGTATCCCATCGGTGGCTGCATCATTTCCCTGAAATCCAACTTTCTCTTCTTTTCTTTCTCTGTGGAGTTTGTCCAGTCTTTGGCGGCGAGGCAATGGTTTTACATCCATGACTCCCACATTGGGCCAAGGCGGAACTTTGGCCATGCTCCTTTTGACCACTCCCGGAAAATCCAACGGCGGTCCTAGAAGAATCACATCTTGGACGGCGGTGGCGAATAGAGGAGCTCTATCGTCGGTGGAAGACATTTTTTAGGTGATTCCGGATAAAGAAGGTGATAAGTGTGGATATCATCCGAAGACCTTCCTCAAACGTCGGGTGCAACCACTCGAGGCTAGGCGCCTTTCGATATTTCTTTATACGCCGCCATGACCCGACTAGGGTTTGACCGGAGATCTCTTGGCAGGGGGATGTGGGCCGGAATCCTCGGCCATTCTTGAATTTTAAGGGCGACGAAATTTGGTATCTCGTGACCCTTCCTTGAGGGCCTCTCAGCCAGAATGCAGCAGTATAGATGCAGGGCGTGATAAGCGCTTTCGACTTTCGTCTCTTTATAGTTGATAAGTCTGAAAGTTTGTCTTCTTTTGTGCGGAGTTCAAAGTGCAGTATAGGCGCCTCCACTACACTTTTTCGGATGCAGGACAATGAGGTAGTGGACTCCATGTCTGAGCTTCCTTTGGCGCGGTCTCCGCTGAAGAAGCCTTTGATTTGAGCGAGGCAGACTCGGCGGACCTGGCTCGGCGAATCGTCGGATGCCTTGACTACGGCGCTAGAAACCCTACGTGCCTTGAGCGTCACAGGTGGGGTCATGGTGGCTCTTCCTCTCCTATTCGGCTGCCGTGTCAGACTATGGGCTGTCCGGCCCGGCGGAAGAAGGAAGAGAAGAAGGAGGAGAAGAGAGGAAGGAGGACCCCGCCTGTCTTTGACTTGAGCGATCTTGACTCGTAAGTTTCTTCAGTTGCCTTCTTTTTTTTTCAATTTAGCTTGCTTGTACTTGTCTGATGTTGTCTTTTGTAGCCACTCCTTCGATGGCTCCTTCAGCGATGGCGCTCGGGAGATGGTGGGGGAGTCGAAGGTTGCTCCTCCTCCTCCTCAGATGGTGGCCACCTCTGAGGGAGATTCTCCGAACCCTTCTCCACAGGAGGCTCGGGTGGTTGTCCCCTAGAAGACTTCATTGATTCCGGTCACCTTGCACCCGTCGATCATGTAAGTCTCTTCGTTCTTGCGGGGGGATCCCGGCGTTTTAGGATGATCTGCTGATCACTTTGATTTTGTTTCTCGGGAGCCCTTAACATCTGGATGGTCTGCGATCATGCTTTCCTTTTTGTACATGCCTCGGGGATCCAGAGTTTTCGTGTCGTAATTTGCCTTTCTGGATTCCTTGAGCGCCGAGCCTTTCTTTTGACGAATTGTGTCTTTTGCAGCCTTTTCAAGGCGCCCAATTGGTCGTGCAGCACTTGGTGTTGGAGGTCACTTTCTGCTGCTTCAAAGCAGGTACATTCTTGAGTTGGTCTTTTTTCTTCCACCGCTTCCTTTTCCTTGATCGATGATGAACTTTTGTTTGCAGATGAAAACAATACCATGGTAAACGGCTTGCCAAGGCCAAGGAGGTTCTCGGCGCTTCTAAGGAGCTCGTCCCAAGGGCGTGCCCTTGAGGATGTCGACTTGTTGGCGGATGCGCTTGTCTGATGCACTGCGTACAAGCATAAGCAAAAGGCATTGGTGCATCCGTAGAATTTGGCGATGGCTCCGCGTGCAGCGGAGCTGGATCTTCATCAGATTACCTCCAACTCAATGCCGCGAAGGATCCGAGGTAGCCGCCTCTCGCTGCCGTTACTTGCAAATGTAATGGGCCAAAGTTGATTGATTTGTGAAGTGCGGTGAGGCAGCGGGGAGGCAAAGGCGGGCAATCGGCCCGAGGCTAACTCAGCGGTGAGGCTCAGGATACTCTAGGGATGCAAAGCAGAGACCACAAGTTTTCAAACATATCCAAACACTATAGTGATTCCATAAATAGTTAAGTAATATTATTTCCTTGTTTACAAACTATAACCACTCATCTATAAAAAAGGTAAATGATTCTATTCCAGTATAATGTTAGGAAACCACTATTCAAATAGAGGTGTTACCATTCTTAAAGTATCCTTAGAGAAACATTATGAAGTACACAAGGTAAAAACAACATAGCAATATACCTTAAATCCGTCTATGTCTTTAAAGTTAACTTTAGTCTACAATACTTTAACTATTATACTAAAGACTTTGTTATGTGTTTTATAGTTACCTTTGGTCTGTTATAATTAAGCCATAAAGTATCTCAAGTCCAAACTATTCAACTAAGCACAAACAACATCGACCACATTGGAGTAACCACAAAAACTGTTTAGACCTTAGAAACGAAATCTTTTCTTCCAAAGTTATTCATTTTTCCACTTTAGTCAACAAACTTTATAATAATATTTCCAACTCTTAAAAAATTAAATTCAAGGACTCTCATCATAATTAACAGATGAAAATTAATCACAATTACATTGTTTCAATCCTTATTTGAATACTCAGGATGGTAAATACCAAAGTTCTTTATTATTGCCATTACTTGTAAAGTAAAATTTGAAGATAAACAATTCTTATATAAGTAGTCTTTGAGTAGCATACCTCAATAGTATATCTTATTGTTGTATACCATTATGTTTACACGTACGTTGTTTTACACACACTCACAAGCCTTAATAAGAAACACATGTGTGAAACTTATCTAAAAGAACAACACATTCTGAAGTAACCATTCCAGAATCCAAACCTTAGATCAACGTTATCCCCGGGATTCGAGTTTACGAAACTGCATTACATTACTTATGCATAACAACATCTTGCTTCTTTAAACATTAGTCCTTAGGACCAATGATCTTTGATTTCGATATTGGATCTTATATTGTCTTGAAGACCGTGAGTAGATAATCTTGCAATCACAAAAGGCAAGTTCACACTTGCTCATGTCCTTTGATTATTTTTCGTAAAGTATTATGAAAATCTAGTGTTGTCACCACCTGCATTTCAAAAAGGTCAGAAAACATTATTTTGATAATAATGTAAATTATTGATTCTTACCGATCTAGGGTGATCGACTAATCTATTAAGTGCGGAAGTGGAATACCACGCACATGACTATATCACCTAGGACTTAACAACCATATCGCGATGATTCTTGCCGTAGTATATTCTGCGTTGACCATGTGATTTGGAATGACGGATAAGTCGGTTGTATATTTTCCCTCGCATGGAGGGATGTGCGGGTGGTGGCTATCATCACTGTGGCGCGTGCATATATTGGTAATTACAGAGGATATGCTAAGATATGGGTGGAACCCTCAGCGTCCGATGATAGTTCTAGAATCGAGGCAGTGCCAGATTTCCTATTGCCGTAATTCAATAAGTGGACATGGCATATACCAAGGAGACATCTTGGTCCAAGAAGGCGATGATTGACTTGGATCTTAGGTTGGGCCTCAAACCAAGGAAGTTTGAGCGAGAAGATACTCTGGCAGCAGCAAAGCTAAGGTCTCTCATGGGTGAAGTGGACGCACCTCTACAGTGTAAGAACGTAACTTGTTAATCCCTCGCCGTGAAGGAGCTTCTGACAGCGGTGGGAAAGGAACTCCACGAAAGTTCTAGTAAACCCGTGAAGGTCAGCGGACATAGATTTTGAGAATAAAAGCAACCTTTGAAGAAATGTTTATGAAAACTTGCATTGCCTATGACCTATGTGCCGTGGGCGTAGATATAGTGCATCAAACACTCCTTTTCTAGTGAACTTGCTATGCGCTCGTACTGTAGCTTCTTAACCCTTGCTAGATTCTAAAGCCATTAAGATGAGGTCTACATCAAGTTATGCTCCAGGAATCATCATCAAAAGCCCAAGATCTTCAATGAAGTCAAGGAAGTCAACATATACATCAACTCAAGTGAAGACGAAGTTATTGATTAGATAGGAATATACTTTCTAGCCATAGAACCTATTTTGTAGGGTATTGCCATAGAAGCAATACCGGGTCATAAATTTAGATGTTAGTCTTATTAGTAGAATAGATTCGGAGTTCTTTATTTTTGAATATCCTTGCAAGAAATTTCTTTCTCTCTCTTTAACTAAGAGTGTTCTGTGGATCTTGTGTACCAAGTGAGTTGTAACCTTAGCCATGTATTGGACCTGCTTGTGTTTACGTTGTACCACTACGAGGATGTAATCGGTGAACGTGTTTCATTAGTGTTATGTCAACGAATATAGTATACTACATCATGAAGTGGTATCTTTGGTCACCATGGTAGTATCGAGCATATGCTTTGACCTTAGGATTAAAACCCTTTTAGGAAGATGTAGGTTGGATAGTGACTATATGAGCCATCTTATATAAACAAAATATTGTGATGACTTGTGAGAAGAATCCACTTGAGGATAACTTTGTCACTAGATACTTAAGTCATTCTTTCTTAGTAGTAATTATTTTATCTTTTCTCAGTATAGTGCTAATTAGTATCTTCCGAAGGAGACATAACCATTAAGATACGGTAGGAAAGCCAGTTGGTCACAGTAGATTAGGATCAAGTGTAAGACATCAATTGAAGTAGTCCTAATGGTATAGCCTAACAATAGAATCCAAGTAGCATAGTGGAATCTTATTGTTAATTGGTAACCAAAGACAACATGATGAATATCATTAGGATTAATGTTGATGTAGTGGGTAGTAATCATGTGGGATTCACTTGAGAATTCTACGTGATGAAGTGAAATTATGTTAAGAATTAATAATGGTGTAGTGAGAAACAAAGTCATCATGGTTATATTAGCTTACGAATCATGTAAATAGGTAAACATAACAAGATCATGGTGAGATTAGCTCAAAACCATGATGAGAGTATAAATATGACAAGAAAATTAGTAAATTAGCTTGGGTAGAAGTATGAAAATACCATGGTAGAGATACGATAAAAGTCATAGGTGTCATAAAATAGTGATAACCTTAAATTTTAGGGTTCAATAGAAACTTATTAGTCTTTTGAGAGATCATGTGTGGTTAGTTACTAAATAAGAAAGGTTGGTCATAGTTAATAATTGCAAAAGGTGAGACAAAAGGTTAGTCAAAAACCAAATTGAGACCACTTTTCTTAAGATTATCCTGTTGCACTTGAGCAATTTGGGTAAATATTGAGATAAAGAATAGTTTGACCCTATGTGATAAGTATCACAATGTAAACCTATAGAAGGTGTCATATACTACACCTAAGGAATATGCCCAGAGGCAATAATAAAGTGTTTATTATGTGTATTCCAAGTATATGATAGATGTTTATTTTGCATGCTATAATTGTATTAATACTGAGCGTTAATACATGTGTGTTTAATAAACAAACAGAAAGTTCCTAGTTATGCCTCTCTCATAAACTAGCTCGTTGATTAACAAGATGATCAAGGTTTCCTGATCATGGACATTGGATGTTGTTAATAACGGGAACACAACATTAGTGTAATGATGTGATGAACACTCATCCGAAGTATAGCATTACGATCAAAGTCATTGAGTTTATATTTCTATAACAACTTACGAAGTGATCCCAATCCTTAGACCATGAGATCATGTCAATCACTAACACCGGAAGAGTTTCTTGATAACATCAAACGTCACACCGTAACAGGGTGATTATAAAGATGGATTCAGAACTAATAAAGTGTTATGTTGAGGCTCATGGATCGAGAGTGGAATTTGTTCATCCCGATGACGGATAGATATACTCTGGGCCCTCTCGGTGATATCACATTGATTAGCTTGCAAGCAAGTGATTTGATCACTAGAATGTTATATCACAGGAACGATAAAAGAGTGCATGTCGGCTTGAGATCAAACTAGGTATGGAATAGATGATGATCGAATCTCGGACATGTAATATATCGTGAAACAAAGGGATTAAGATACTAGCGTAAAGGTTAGACGATCACAAGAAAGTCATCGTTGAATGTGTGGGAGTCGATGGGTCTCGGATCCGCTCGATTATTGATCGAGAGGGTCTCGATCATGTCCGCATTATTCACGAACCGGGTGACACACTTAAGAGACAGACATCCAATTGGAGAAAATGTTTCATGCCTAAAGAATGAACAAGCGAGAATTTATTTCACTAGATAAAGCGGTTTTGGGTGAAATTGCATAAAGTGGTTATGCATGTGAAATAGAATTCTAGCAAGGGTTATTTGTGAATGTTTGTCATTAAAGTAATTGACAAAATTCTGAATAAAATAAAAGAGTTTTATTTAATGAGAGTTTGCATTAAATTTGGTGGAAATTTAATGGGATTTTGAGTGGAGAAATTTGAAGGGCCATTTTGTGAGTGGAGTGTCCACCCACATGAATGAGGGAGGTGGGGCACCTCCATGGCCGGCCATGCCCCTTGGGCCCCCTCCCTATAAAAGGCCCCTCCTCTCACTTCTCCTCACACCTCCTCGTGAAGGATCTCTCTCCCCTCTAGAATTTATCCCCATGGTCTCGGACTAGCGAGATACATGTTCCAAGTGGCTATTCGGCAAGAAAGAGTTGTGCTTGCATCGCATTTGGAGCGAGGAGGCGGAGGTTGCTCGGTGCCTCGAGCGTGTGTGCGAGCACGGATGCGTTGCTAATTTGCGCTTGGGACTTCCTCTCGATCTTGAGATCGGCAAGAGATCGTCTACATCAACCACGAGTTGAACTTGTTAAGCTTTGTCGGTCTTCATGGGTATGTTCTCTACGGATATACATCCGCCTTGTTTGTATCTAGTATATATAGATCTTGGTATATAGTTCACATCGAGGAAAATTTTTGTTTTCTATCGCGAACCCTACTGATGGTATCGAGCCGGATCTATGCGTAGATACTTTACACAGGTAGTACACATATGAGTATGTGGGCGATGATGATCATGTTTTGCTCCTTTGTTGTGATTTTGGATATTGGTGGCATAGTGGGATGAAGCGGCGGACAAACTTACATGTCCTCGCACATGAGACCTGTTCACGCTTGACATGCAACTAGTTTGCATAAGTGGCTAGCGGTGTCTGTCTCTCCTACTATAGTCAATATCTATTTTGCAAGCGAGTTGTCAACAATTTGATTATCCTCGTTGTGGTTCATGTTCGTAGGTAAGAACGGTTCTATCTCGAAAGCCCTAAGCCACGTAAAACTTGCAATGGATAAATTAGAGGCGTCTAGTTTAGATTGTTGCTGGGCTAGTGTTATGATATGGTAGTGTTGTAAGTAGAAGTATGAGATGATACTCTTACAACAGATAGCGGTAAAATCCATAGACCTTGGATTTACACATATAGGTATGATAGTGATCATACCACGATGCACATGATAGAGATCATCTGCGGGAACCATATAATTTCACTAATAAACATATGATGTTTGATTGCATCTTATATTGCTTGTTTAGCGCTTTGTTAAGCATAATAAGATGATCCCTCATTTAAATATCAAGATAAGAATGTGTTCTTCCTTTAGTATGCACCGATTATGTTTTCGCTCCAAGACATCACGTGATGATCGGGTGTTCTTGGATCCACGACCATATTTGGTGTAAAACAGTTACACATAAATACTAAGGTTCTAACTTGAGCCTAGCATGCAGACATGGCCTCGGAACACGTACCAGAAAGGTTAAGCATGAGTCATATAGTTGATATGATGCCCATTTGATGCTCGCTTTGAAGCTATACCGACTCACGTGATGATCGGACTTGGTGTAGTGGATTTGGTTCATGTAATCACCAAAAGGACACGAGGGATGTCGGCTTTTGAGTGGGAGTTCATTCGTAATATAGATTAGTTGAACTCGATCTATCATACACTTAGTCTAAACTTTACAAATTCTTGTAGATGGCACCACACCTTTTAATTTCAATGCGTTCATGGAGAAAGAGAAACTAGCAATGAACGGTAGCAACTTTCTTGAATGGGCCATGAATTTGAGGATTCTCCTCTCTGCACAAAGCAATATGTGCTAGAAACCGTTAGGCCCCCACCTTTTTTGATGATGCCACGAGGAGAAGAATGTCTATCGACTTCGGGAGGACCACAACTTAGTTCATTGCGGCATATTGTATGGGCTAGAGGAACTTCAAAAGCGTTTAGCGGCAATGCATTTGATACAATGGGTGAGTTGAAAATGATTTTCACACACATGTCTTTGTAGAGAGCTACAATGCTTGAGAAAAGTTCTTTAGCTGCATGATGGAAGAGCACGACTCAGTTAGTGAGCATGTACTCAAGATGTCGGATTCGCCGATAAGCTTGTGTCCTTGGGAATAACGATTCCCATTGACTTAGGCATCCATCGTGTTACTCAGTCTCCGCCACCTAGCTATAAGATCTTCGTGATGAACTATAATATGCAAGGCATGAAGAAGTCTCTCCCGAGCTTCTATCAATGCTTAAAAGCTGAGTGGAGATCAAAAGGAACATCAAGTGTTGATGATCGATAGGAACTGGTTTCAAGAAAGAAAAGAAGGAAAAGCGGAAGGAAGTAAGGCGGCAAGCCCGTTGTTCGCCTGAAAAGAAACCGAGTTGGACCTAAGTCCGATACAGTGCTACTATTGTAAGGGATAGCCTTTGGGCAAGCCCAAGTATGGCGAGACAAGAAGGCCGCAAGGCAAACAAAGGTATATATGATATACATGTTATTGATGTGTACTTGACTAGTGCTCAGAGCACACGGGTATTTGATCGGTTCGATTGCTAATATTTGTAACTCGAATCGGGGGCTGCGGAACAAGTGACCGCTAGCAAGGGTGAGGTCAAGATGCGTGTCGGCAATGGATCAACGTTGATGTAATCGCCGTGAAACGCTGCCTCTCCACTTCGTCGGGATTAGTCATAAACTTAAATAAATGTTATCGGTGCTGCGAGCATGAACATTGTATCCGGATCATGTTTGATGCAAAGTGGTTATTCATTTAAATCTGAGAACAATGGTTGTTCCATTTATATGAATGAAATCTTTTATGGTCATGCACCGATGATGAATGGTTTATTTCATTAGATCTCGATGATAATGTTACACATATTCATAATGTTGATGCTAAAAGGATTAAACTTAATGATGATATATCCGCATATATGTACCGTCTAGGTCATATTGGCATTAAGCATGAAGAAGCTCCATTCGGATGGACTTTTGGAATCACTTGATTATGAATCATTTGATACATGTGAGCCATGCCTTATGGGCAAGATGACTAGAACGCTTTCGGTTCAATGGAGCAGGCGTGTTTATTGGAAATCATACATTCGATGTATGTGGTCCAATGAGTGTGTCGGCAGGTGGATATCGTTATTTTGTTACTTTCACGGATGATTTGAGTAGATACGGTTATATCTACTTGATGAAACACAAGTCTGGAACCTTTGAAAAGTTCAAGGAATTTCGAATGAAGTGGAAAATCATCGTAATAGAAAGATCAAATTTCTGGTCGTGACCGTGGAGGTGAGTATCTAAGTTCTGAGTTTAGCACTCACATGAAAGAGTGTGGAATTGTTTCACAACTCACCTGGAACACCACCGAAATGGTGTGTGGACGTCGTGTCGTACTTTATTAGATATGGTTCGATCTATGATGTCTCTGACAGACTTGCCGTTGTCATTTTGGGGTTATGCACTAGAAACTGCTGCATTCACTTTAAATCGGTCACCATCTAAATCCGTTGAAAAGACACCGTATGAATTGTGGTTTGGAAACAAACCTAAGTCATTTCTTAAAGTTTGGGGTTGCGATGTTTATGTGAAGAAACTTCAAGGATAAACTCGAACCCAAAGCGGAAAAATGCGTCTTCATAGGATACCCTAAAGAAACTATTGGGTATTCCTTCTATCACATCCGAGGCAAGGTTTTGTTGCCAGAATGGATCCTTTCTAGAGAAAGAGTTTCTCACGAAAGGTGTGAGTAGTGGGAAGGTAGAACTCGAAGAGGTTGTGAAACCTTCTCTTCAAAGTATGGATGGCTGGTAGCGGAAGTTGTTAGGAGTTGGCTCCACTGTTGAAGAGGAACTAATGATAATGATCATGAAACTCCGAAGAGAGTCTCAGAACCTCGCGGTCAGCAGACGTGCAGCTCTCGAGTTGTCTGAAATCCTGTTATAAATTTCATGGTTGATGAAAATAATGACCTGCGACGTATGAAGAAGCGATGATGAGCAGGATTCCAAATGGTTAGAAGCCATGAAATCGAGATGGAATCCATGTATGAAAATCAAGTTTGGAACTTGGTGGAATTACCTCCACCAGAAAGGCCGTGGAGAACAAATGGATTTTCAAAGGAAAGCGATGCGATGGTAATGTGACCATCTATAAAGCTCGACTTGTGCAAAGGGGTTTCGACAAATTCAAGGTTGACTACGATGAGACTTTCTCTCCCGTAGCGATGCTAAAGTCGATTAGGATTATGTTAGCAATTGCTGCATATTTCGGTTATGAAATATGGCGATGGATGTCAAAACGCGTTTCTCAATGGTAATATTGAAGAAGAGTTGTATATGATACAACCAAAGGGTTTTGTCGATCCTAAGGATGCTAACAAGGTGTGCAAGCTTCACGATCCATCTATGGATTGAAGCAAGCATCGCAGTTGGAATCTCGCTTTGATGAGGTGATCAAAGAGTTTGGATTTGTCCAAACTTATGGAGAAGCTTGTATTTACAAGAAAGTGAGTGGGAGCAATGTGGCATTTCGATATTATATGTGGATGACATATTATTGATGAAATGATATAGAACTTTAAACAGTGTTAAAGTTATCTAAACGACAAATTTTCAATGAAGGACCTAGGTGAAGCGTCATACATATTAGGCATAAAGATCTATAGAGATAGATCTAGGCGCCTAATAGGGCTATCGCAAATTACATACCTTGATAAGATTTTAAAGAATTTAAAATGGACGGAAGTAAGAAGGGTTCTTACCTATGTTGCAAGGCAAGACATTGAGTAAGACTCAAAGTCCGGCTTATTGGAAGAAAGAGAGATAATGGACAAAGTCCCCTATGCTTGACCATAGGCTCTAATAATGTATGCCATGCTATGTACAAGACCGGATGTGGCTGCGCTATTAGTTTGACTAGTAGGTACCAATCGGATCGAGTTGAACCTTTGGATAGCGGTCAAGAATATCCTTAAGTACTTACGAAGAACTAAGGATATGTTTCTTGTATCGGAGGTGAAGAAGAGCTCCTGCTAAGTGTTATGTCGACGCTAGCTTTGACACCGATCCGGATGACTCTAAGTCTCAATCCGGATACGTATTTCTCATGAATGGCGGAGCGGTTAGTTGGAGGAGCTCCAAACAACCTGTGGTAGCGGGATCAACAACGAGGTCGAATATGTTGCTGCCGAGCGGCTCGAGGCAGTTTAGATGAAGGAGTTCATATCCGAACTAGTAGTTGTAAAAGCGTTGGATCCAATGGTGATCTATTGTGACAACAATGGTGCCATTGCCAATGCCAAAGAGCCAAGGTCTCACAAGCATTCCAAGCATATTAAGCGGTTTCACTCCATCATGAGCATGTCAAGGATGGAGATATAAAGTATTTGTAGAAGTACATACGGATCTCAATGTAGCGATCCGTTGACTAAAACTCTCCCTAGAGCAAAACATGATCAACACGAACTCAATGGGTGTTAGATTTATCACTATGTAACTAGATTATTGTCTCTAGTGCAAGTGGGAGACTGAAGGAATATGCGAGAGGCAATAATAAAGTGTTTATTATGTATTCCAAGTATATGATAGATGTTTATTTTGCATGCTATAATTGTATTAATCGGAAGCGTTAATACATGTGTTTAATAAACAAGCGAAAGTTCCTAGTTATGCCTCTCTCATAAACTAGCTCGTTGATTAACAAGATGATCAAGGTTTCACGATCATGGACATTGGATGTTGTTAATAACGGGATCACAACATTAGTGTAATGATGTGATGAACACTCATCCAAGTATAGCATTACGATCAAAGTCATTGAGTTTATATTGCTATAACAACTTACAAAGTGATCCTAATCCTTAGACCATGAGATCATGTCAATCACTAACACGGAAGAGTTTCTTGATAACATCAAGCGTCACACCGTAACGGGGTGATTATAAAGATGGATTCAGAACTAATAAAGTGTTATGTTGAGGCTCATGGATCGAGAGTGGAATTTGTTCATCCGATGACGGATAGATATACTCTGGGCCTCTCGGTGATATCACATTGATTAGCTTGCAAGCAAGTGATTTGATCACTAGAATGTTATATCAGGAACGAGAAAGAGTGCATGTCGATGAGATCAAACTAGGTATGGAGATACCATGATCGAATCTCGGAGATGTAATATATCGTGAAACAAAGGGATTAAGATACTAGCGTAAAAGGTTAAGCGATCACAAGAAAGTCATCGTTGAATGTGTGAGTCTATGGGTCTCCGGATCCGCTTCGATTATTGATCCGAGAGGGTCTCGATCATGTCCGCATTATTCACGAACCGTAGGGTGACACACTTAAGATACAGACATCCAATTGGAGCAAATGTTTCATGCGAAAGAATGAACAAGCGAATTTATTTCACTAGATACCAAAGGTTTTGGTGAAATTGCATAAAGTGGTTATGCATGTGAAATAGAATTCTAGCAAGGGGTTATTTGTGAATGTTTGTCATTAAAGTAATTGACAAAATTCTGAATAAAATAAAAGAGTTTTATTTAATGAGAGTTTGCATTAAATTTGGTGGAAATTTAATGGGATTTTTTAGTGGAGAAATTTGAAGGGCCATTTTGTGAGTGGAGTGTCCACCACATGAATGAGGGAGGTGGGGGCACCCTCCATGGCCAGCCATGCCCCTTGGGATGCCCCTCCCTATAAAAGGCCCCTCCTCTCACTTCTCACACCTCCTCGTGAAGGATCTCTCTCCCCTCTAGAATTTATCCCCATGGTCTCGGACTAGCGAGATACATGTTCCGGTGGCTATTTGGCAAGAAAGAGTTGTGCTTCTGCATCGCTGGAGCGAGGCGGAGGTTGCTCGTGCCTCGAGCGTGTGTGCGAGCACGGATGCGCCCTTAATTTGCGGCGCTAGGACTTCCTCTCGATCTTGAGATCGGCAAGAGATCGCCTACATCAACCACGAGTTGAACTAGTTAAGCTTTGTCGGTCTTCAAGGGTATGTTCTCTACGGATATACATCCGCGTTGTTTGTATCTAGTATATATAGATCTTGGTATATAGTTCACATCGTAGGAAAATTTTTGTTTTCTATCTGCGAACCCTACATACAACTAAGCCTAAATTCTAGAGATACTATACTCACTATTATATTCTAGGCATAGAATATTGTGTTATATGTACCACATTTGGATTTATTGGTTTTTCTTGGATATTCTTGATTGACTAGATTTGTACATGAAGTTTGACTTGATGTGCAAATGCATGTTACAATATCTGATTACTACTTGATGTTATAGACCTAGATAGGAATAGGAATTGTGTGAGAGTGACGAGTTCCAAAGACCAAGATGAAGACCTACATGAAGGGTAAAGCCAAGTATGAGGAGCATCAACCCAATTTGAAGGATGAATCAAGTTGATTATTGTTAGTCATATATAAGAAGGAAGAGTCATGTAGGAAATACATCGAGCAACAAGAATTAATAAACGTTAGGTCCACCCAAAATAGGTGATGTTGCTAAGAAGTTAATGAAGTAGTTGAACCGAGTTCATGGAAGCATCATGAATTAGTACAAAGAAGAAGCCTTGGAACCAAAATGGTATTCAAGCTCTGATAATTCAGAGAGAATGCCATAAGGATGTTGGAAGCCGTAGGGTAATACCTACAACCTAGGATGATCTGCAGCTGGTATTTGATCCACAGTTGGTATCTTGTCCACAGCCGGTGTTGGTTGACATAGTTAACTGGATCATCTTAATGGTTGCATAAAGAGCATAAAACTTGGCCTAAGTAAGAGAAGACATAAAAAGTATAATAATTAAACAAAAGTTTTCTAAAGCGGTTCGCAAAGTCAGGCCTACCAAAGCGAAAATGTGCAAATAAAAAGTAAGACAAATAATCTTGGAAGATATATCTCGGAGATCCACAATTGTGTCGGTATACCGTAAGTTCTTTCGTGAGACCTTAAAGAGGTATAGTATAAGCTGGATAGAGACCAATATCCTAGTTATGAAGCCAATGGTTACTATAAAGGTGGTTTAGAGACCATTAGTAAACCCTAAGGGAGAGTAACAGAATGAAAGTATTGTTAAGCCTTATTTTCATATGGGTAAAAGAAGCCATCATTATAAAAGTACTCTTAGAAGTAAGTCCGGATGAAAGATAGAAGTTTATTTCAAGATAGTAGTATTCAAACCTTAAGGCAATTATTAAATGGTAGTTAAAGAAGTACTTAAGGTGATAATGAAAGCATTAACTAAAGCTTGCTAAGACAAAAGCTTAAGGGTGATAAAATAGATTAACCCTAATAGAATAATTCTAAAGGAAACAATTCTTAAGTAATCCTTAAGAAGTAATAACCCACATCCAATTGGATATGTATAGTGACAAATTCCGATGGGTATGGACTAAATGTGTTCAAATCCAATGTTCAGAAGGACTACTAGTATAAACCATACCATGACAACCCAAAAAGTTAGTCTTTTAGCCATAACTATTGTCTAACAAAAATTTAAAAGCTGTTTTAGGGAGACTTCCTAGACCTTATACAATATAGTAAGGAAGTTCGATGATCAAGTGAAGGAGTTGGAATGGAATACCTAATCAGGGAAATGAACTAAAGAAGAAACTCCAATTTAAGGATTCCATAATGAGAACATATCCCTAAGGGATGATAGTAAAAGGAACTTTGGAGTATCGAAGACAACAAGTTGGAGATTGCCAAGAATGGTAAGAATTCATGGAAAATATCTGGATATTGGTTAATACAATTATTACCATTTGAGGTTACCATGAAGTTGAGAAGTTTCATAACCAATACAAGACAATTCCTTACTCCGAAACGTGAGTATATGAACTTAGAGGACGAAGTTTATTTTAAGGGGGAGAGTCTGTAACATCCCAGCATTAGAGCTTAGAAATAAGATGAACACAGATGTGTGCATTGCATTCGTGCATAGAAAATCCGAATAATTTTTGCGACTTTGAACAAAACTTGTCAAAGTGATTGAAGCTTCTCTCAACTTGATGCAATTGGAGTAGATCATCAAGTTGACTGCGATAAGTTTCAATATGACCTTTGCTAAAAACATTATTTTGGGTAATGGTAATTTGATCTAAGGGTAGATCAAATATAATGTAACTAAACCATTACATTGATTAATGATTATAATTTGATACTTATGTGATCATTCCATGGTATTAATTTCATTAACCATGAAAATCAAACTATGAATATAATTCAAGTAATAAGATGTAAGATCCCTCCTTTGTAAAGGGAAAGGATCCCTGTGATTGCAATGCTAGTCCCTGGATCATTGATAGCATCCACAGTTTAAGATGAAGTACATAGATACAAAGGTCATTTATTACATCCATTCCAGAGATAAACATAGTCTTTACAACTCAAGGCCACAGGCCTAATACAAGAGTTTGAATAAGTAAATAAATGTAAGTCTTCATCTTCATGTGCCACAAGCAAACATGTTGAGTGTAGACTCATGACACCTAATCTTCATCAGAGTAACCTGCAACATCACAAGTTACAGCCACAATGGGTCAATACTTTGGAATAGTATTGGCAAGTGATACTATAGTAAAATTTAGGTGGACTATATTACTATATGCAATTTGGCTAAGTGTAGCTTGGCTTGCTTTGCTCAAAATAGGTTTGCCTATTAGTTGAAATCACTAAGTTTTCTTTGTCAAAATTTTCCCAAGAAACCATCAATAGACATTGAGGTCCTCCACCTTTTCACCTACAAGTTTTTACTTAAAAGTTGGAATGATGAGATTCTTGATAGCTTCCATGTCTTGATGCTCAAGTTGTCTATTGCCATGGACTTGGCTAAGTACTTAGATTTTCCATTTGCAGAGGTTGTGCACTTTCCCCACCAGACTTGGTTTCACCAAGACAGGACCTTTCAGAAGACTTCCCTTAGACCAAATGGACACGCTCCAACCTATCAATCCCACTACCAGCAACTTTCCAAATGGCTAAGTTCTAGCAACCTATGTGATCCAGCAGAGCCCATATTGCCAAGTGGCTGCTAGAAGCTTCTCAACACTTGGCCTCTAAAATCCCTTTGTTCTGGGTGGCTTTCCAAGTGAGATACACAAGGTAAACCATAGCCATGGGCCTTGTGTAACCACTCAACCAAAACCACCAATCAAGTCCCATTCCACCCAGGTGATTCATTGACTTAGTTGTTTTATTAGGCAAAGCAAAAGTCCAAAGACTTAGAAATATTTTCATCATAGCATCTATATTTCACCAACCCTTGTTTGCTACTAGCTAGGCTAAGCATGGTATAGATAGTATCTTAACTTAGAAATTTCCTAGCAATTCTACAACTACTTAGGATTTCCCAACATGGCATTTGGCAAAATAATAACATGCAAGACTTAGCAAAATATTTCTAATGCTTAGTATAAAATATTGGGATGGAAATATTCATGAAGTACCACTTGCCTTGGTAGTTGGGAGAGTAGCACTCTTCACAATCACTAGCACCAAAATCTACACATAGAATATAGCCACAATCACATACAAGATATATTCAACCAAAAATATATATGCATGCATGCAAGATGCTAAGTGATGATTTTTAAAACTCAACCCTGCAAGTGCATAGTACTGAATCTTAACAAGTCAAAAAATTGCCACAAAACAATAGTTTAAACCCTAAATTAAATCCTAGACAAATCATATGCTCAAATAAGCCCTACACAAGTTTCTGCAAATAAAATCATTTTAACAAAAGCTAAACCTTAAACACATTGCATAAACAGAAAGGGCTTTTTCTCCTGATTCCAACGGTATAAAATTTGTCAAATTCTAACGTGGGGATCAAAAGTTATAGCTAATTCAAATTTGGATATAAATCTGATTTCAATTCTGTTTTAAACCAAACCCTAGCCACGCGCTATGCTATTGCCGATACCGTTTCACTCAGGATCACCCTTCCGCGCCGTCAGGTCAAGTCAGATCCAACGCGCCAGATTCAAAGAAAACGTTCCGCTCAGATCTAATCTAAACTGCAAGATCTACATCCAACGGTTGATGTTGCTTTGACCATAGACTAGCGGCGCTAGCGGCGGCGACTGGCGGCAGCGTGTCTGTCAGCGGCGGTGCCGGCGTTCTAGGTCGCCCGGGGAGGGGAGAAGATGCTCACCAGAATCGCCGTGTCGAGGTGAAGCTCAACGTGTCTCCAGTTGGCGAAGGGGCGCTCAGAGTCGTCGGGGATTCCTCGCTGGAGTTCGCGAACGCGTAGGGTACGGCTGCTGGTCGACGTTGGCGAGGTTCTGCGTCGCGCTAAGGAAAAAGGAGGGCACCGTTAGATGCGCAAGACGATGGGGATCCTAGGCGTATCAACCAGAGGGCAAGGGGCGGCTGGTACTTACGGGGAGAGGTCGCCGGAGTTCGTGCAGAGAGTGGCGGTCGTTGTCGCTGCCGAGGCTACAGGCCATGCACGAGAAAATGAAAGATGTAGATGAATGCGGGCTGTAGATCATGCGGTATGAACCATGGATGAGGGACACGGTGCTCACGAATTCATCGGCGAGTCGGGAGCTGGCGGTGTCTGGCGAGTTGCGAGTAGCTGGTGGCGTGGAGGACATTGGGGGAGGGGAAATGGCCGTGAGAGGGAGGGGCTTAAGTAGGCAGGAGCTCGACAAGAAACGCCTAGTGAATCAATGCCAATTACGCCGCGGAATCAACGCAGCAACAGCCAGCGGCGGTGTTACGTCTTGAATCGGGGAAGACGATGATGGCGCCAGGCCGCTTGTCGTGAAATCAAGAGGAGTGGGGTCCGGCGTGCGACTTTGGAAGTGCGTCCGCGCGTGAGAGAGAGAGGGAAAACCCGGGTGGGCTAGTTGGGCTGGTTTTGTTGTTGGGCCATATTACTAGCGCTGGCCCTTTTCCTTTTCTTTATCCCTTTTCTTTTTATAATTTGATTTTCTGGAATGATTTTCAAATGAATTCAAACTCTATTTGAATTCAAATCTTTCGATTTTGCAGTGCAATGCAACAATCACATTTCAGGACATAAAATCAAGTGGTCCCATTTCAAGCTTGGTTCTTTTGAAATAACAAAATAAGCAGTGCCATATCACTTGATTTGCAAATGTTTTGAAAATGGTTTGAAACCATTTTATTTTGTATAATTTTGTTCAAACTCCACTCTATCCAATCAACAAGGAAACAAACAAACTTGGTTTTAAACACTAAGCTCTCAAATGAGGATGGTCATTTGATTTAAGTTTGCTCACATAAAATGATAGCACTAAGTGCTTCTGTTTTCTTGAAATTGGTTTGAAATGGATCTCAAAACTATATGCATGCATGAATGATATGAAATCTTTGAAATCATGAATTTAGGGATGTTACAAATCTAACCCCCTTAAGGTGAATCTAGCCCTCGAGATTCAGATTGGCTAACAAATAGGTGAGGTGGTCTTTAGAAGATCATCTTCTCTTTCCCATGTTGCTTCCTCTTCGGTATGATGATTCCACTTCACTTTGCAGAACTTGATAGTCTTAGTCCTTGTGACTCTTTCTGCAGTCTCAAGAATCTTGATAGGTTTCTCTTCATAAGTGAGATCACTTTCTAGTTGAACTTCCTCCAAAGGTATAGTATCCTTCAAAGAAGTTTCTTCCATTTCTGGATGACATTTCTTAAGTTGACTCACATGAAACACATTATGAACTGCTGACAAAGATTCCAGTAGCTCAATTTCATAGGCAACTTCTCCTTTGCGACTCAGAATCTTGAATGGCCCAACATATCTTGGTGCCAATTTTCCTTTGACTCCGAATCTTTTCACTCCACGAAGTGGTGACACTCTAAGATAGGCTCTATCACCGACTTCGTAGGTGACTTCTCTACGCTTAGGATCTGCGTAGCTTTTCTGTCGGGACTGTGCTATCTTCAACCTGTACTTAACCAATTTGACCTTCTCTTCGGCTTCTTTGATAAGATCTGGTCCGAATAAACTTCTTTCTCCCACACCATTACATAGAAATGGGGTGGTACACTTTCTTCCGTAGAGAAACTCAAACGGTGCCATCTCAATGCTGGCTTGATAGCTGTTGTTATAAGAAAATTCTGCGTAAGGCAGACTTTCATCCCAACTGGCTCCATAGTCTAGGGCACATGCCCTCAACATGTCTTCAAGAATCTGATTAGTCCTTTCTGTTTGTCCATCGGTTTGAGGATGAAAATCTTGAATTCCAACCTCGTTCCCAATGACTCATGTAGCTGTCTCCAAAAATGGGAAGTGAATTGAGTTCCCCTATCAGACACAATACTCTTGGGCACTCCATGTAGACATACAATTCTACTCATGTAGATTTTGGCTAACTTAGCACTTGTATAGGTTGTCTTCACAGGTACGAAATGAGCCACTTTAGTTAGGCGATCTACTACTACCCATATGGAATCATATCCTGACCTGGTCCTTGGTAATCCGGTAATGAAATCCATACCAATCTTGTCCCACTTCCAATCAGGAATAGGTAGTGGTTGAAGCAAACCGGCTGGTTTCTGATATTCCGCTTTTATTCTACTACACACATCACACAAAGCAATATGTTCGGCGATGTCATTCTTGAGATTATTCCACCAAAATCTTTCCTTCATGTCCATGTACATTTTGGTGTTACCCGGATGAATAGAATACAGAGAGTTGTGTGATTCCTGCAAAATCAGTTTCCGCAACTCCGGGTCTTGTGGAACACAGATACGTTTCCCATGCCATAAAGTACCCTGTTCGTCTTCATGGAATTCTTTGGCTCTTCCTTTGCCAATATTTTCCTTAATCTCTTCAATTTCCTTATCAGTCTTCTGGGCTTCTCTGATCTTGTCCAACAAAGTGGGTTGAACATCCAAAGACATGAGATGTCCTTCAGGCATAATCTCCAATCTGAGTTTTCTGAATTGGGCACACAAATCATCTGGCAATTCTCCTTTGGTAAGGCCATTCACAAAAACCTTACGGCTTAGAGCATCTGCTACAACATTTTCTTTACTGGGGTGGTATTGCAAACTTAAGTCATAGTCCTTGATAAGTTCTAACCATCTTCTTTGTCTCATATTAATCTCCTTCTGGGTGAAGATATACTTCAAACTTTTGTGATCTGTGAATACTTCACAACGCTTTCCCAAAAGATGGTGTCTCCACGTTTTGAGTGCATGGACAACAGAGGCTAACTCTAAATCATGAGTAGGATAGTTCACTTCATGAGTTTTGAGTTGTCTCGAGGCATAAGCCACAACTTTACCGTCTTGCATAAGTACTGCACCCAAACCTTGATGAGATGCATCACAATATACTTGGAAATCTTTCTCTAAATCCGGCAGACACAAGACTGGTGCTGTCACAAGTCTCTTCTTCAATTCCTGAAAGCTGAGTTCACAACCTTCAGACTAAGCAAACTTCTTGTCTTTCTTTAACAATTCTGTCATAGGCTTAGCTACCTTGGAGAAATTCTCAATGAACCTCCTGTAGTAACCTGCTAAGCCAAGGAAACTACGAACTTCTTTCACGGACTTGGGAGATTCCCATTCAGTTACCGCTGAAACTTTAGCAGGATCAACTGCTACACCATCCTTTGTCATAACATGACCAAGAAAACCAACTTCATCCAACCAGAATTCACACTTGCTGAATTTGGCATAAATTTTATGCTCTCTTAACTTCTCAAGTATCAAACGCAAGTGTCCTTCGTGCTCTTCTTTGCTCTTGGAATAGACTAAGATGTCATCGATGAAAACGATAACAAACTTGTCAAGGAATTCCATGAACACCTTGTTCATCATATTCATGAAGTATGCTGGAGCATTTGTCAAGCCAAAAGGCATTACGGTATACTCATACAATCCATACCTTGTAGTGAATGCTGTCTTAGGTATGTCTTGTTCCCTTATCTTGTGCTGAAAATAGCCTGACCTTAGATCAATCTTTGAGAACACACATGCTCCTTCTAGCTGATCAAACAAGTCATTGATTCTAGGCAAAGGATATTTGTTCTTGATAGTTACCTCATTGAGTGAACGGTAATCTATGCATAACCTTTGACTTCTATCTTTCTTCTCCACGAACAAAACTGGGGCTCCCCAAGATGAAGAACTTGGTTGAATAAATCCTTTTTGTAGCTGTTCTCCAAGTTGTTTCTTGAGTTCCTTCAGTTCATCAACTGACATTTTATAAGGTCTCTTTGCTATTGGTCCAGACCCTGGTACCAAATCTATAAGAAACTCCACATATCTATCTGGTGGCATTCCTGGCAATTCTTCCGGAAACACATATGGATACTCACTCAATTGCTGCTGTCCATGCTAACCCCTTAAGAGAATTTAGCTTACTTCCTTTAGATTCAAAGTTGGACTTGAATTTAATCCGCTTTCTTTAGGGTTGTGAGTGCAACCGTCGATTAGCACAATCCGGTACTCCTTCATACTTAGCCATCCAATCCATTCCCAATATTACGTCCAGTCCTTGGGAATCTAGGATTATCGAGACTCACTTTGAAATTTATGCTTTCCAAACTCTATTACTAGATCCGGCATCCAAGACTTACTATCATATCTCCACGAGAACTAACTTTTATTGGACACCCAATGTTTTCGATTTGAAACCCATTTCTATCAACAAATGCTTTTGATATGAATGAATGCGATGCTCGATATCAAAAAGAACAAATGCTGGAATAGAATTGAGTCTGAACTTACCAGAACGACATCGGGCTCCTCATAGACCTCCACACTGATGTGGTTCAATTCCTTCGAAAAGGGTTGGGCTTGTTGGGTCCTTCAACCTTCTTTTCGGGCATTCATTTTCATAATGCCCCATCTTCTTGCATTTGAAGCATTCAACGATGATGTCTCTCTTAACAGTGACTTCCACTTCCATTACCACTGTGGTGGCTCTTATGTCCACTCTTGTGGTTCTTGTACTTGTCATTGTCATGACTACGGTGATGTTTGTCATGACGGTTGTGGTTGTGGTGCTTGTTGAATTTCCCATGCTTGTGGGATCCTGAGCTTCCACTGTCATCATAATGAGATCATTTGTGAGACGATCCCGAGATGTGCTTGTCGGAGTGCTTTCTCTTTCTACTCTCAACTTGCTTCATTTTGTTCTCCAAAATAGCAGCCTTGTCACAGAACGACTGATAAGTGGGAACATATGCCACAGCCAACTGCAGATTCAGCTCATCATTCAAGCCTTCTAGAAATTTTTCCTTTCTCTTGGCATCGGTGTCAACTTCATCCGGTGCATAACGCGCCAGATTGTTGAACTCCTCAATATATTCAGCCACGCTGCGGTGGCGCTGCTTCAGATTGTGGAACTCTTTCTTTTTCAGACTCATCACTCCTGATGAGATATGAGCGATCTGAAGCCATCCTCAAAGATAGCCCATGTCACTTCATCTATGGGAGTGGTGATGGAAGTTGTCCCACCAAGTGGCGGTTGGTCCTTCCAGAGATGTCTTGCAAATCGACCTTTTCACCATCCAAATATTACGGTTACCAAGTCCTTGTTTACTGAGCGTAGCCAATCATTGGCCACCATGGGATCAGTCGTTCCTGAGAACTTTGCTGGCCTCAATCTCAAGAATCTGGTAAGCATATCAAAGCCCGGAGGGTTGTTGTTGTTATTGTTGTTGTTATTGTTTTGGTTCTGGATGAATGTTGTCATCATCTGCATCAGTTGTGTTTGAGCAGTCATCATTTGCTGCATTTCTGGAGTGATGTTGTTGTTGTTGGGGTTGGGGTTTGCACGACGGGGAGGCATCTGTGGTTTGTTCAATAAAGATAAGAATGAGATACCCATAGATGCTTTCATGCACATTACACCACGTAAGCGAACACATAGCATGCAACACAAAGATAAAGGTTCAATAACAAGATAACAAGTTCACAAAGTAAAACACACAAGTAGCAAGCCATCCACATGTCGGATGGTCAAATAACAAGTTCTCAAATAACAAGTACTATAATTCTTGATTATCAAAGTCTTCTTGATTATCAGGAATATCAAAGTCTTGAACAAATTCTTGATTATAGCAGGGAAGGGGAATCGGATTGTTGGTCTTATATTTGGGGTACTAATTTTTCAGTAAAAAAGGCTTACTATTCTTTAGTTGGATACCAACCAGTTCAGCCACATTTTTCTTGGATTTGGAAATCTTCTTGCCAGAAGCAAATAAATTTTCTTCGCTTCTTCAGCTTGATAGACTCAACACAAGGAATCTTCTGAAAGAAAATGTTTTCTCTAGCATCTTATGATTGTGTCTTCCGAATCGCGCCACAAAGGTGAAACGAGTTTACATTTGTTTTGGGAATGCCCTTTTAGAAACTTTTTGAGCTGAAATCTCACAGTTAATATGGCTGATCAAAGCATCTTTGAAGTTCTAGCCAAGATTAAAAGACCTCAAGGTCCCTTTTGCAATGGAAATTCGATACTTGGAACTTGGGGCATCTGGATTTGCGAAATAACAAATTTTCAACAATCAAGACACATCGGTGGAGACGGAAGGCTATTATAGCCCGTGAATTAAGATGGGTCCTTTATAGAATTAAGAAAAAGTATTATCGGCCTTAAAGACTGGATTGAAACCAATTTAGACATGAGATAGCTGCTTTAAATGTTATCCTCTTTTTGAGGTGGAATATGCTTGTAAATAATCTTTTGTAACTCTACTTGATATATAAGAAAAAATTGCAGGGGGTTTTTTACCTCTTGTTTTCAAAAAACAAGTACTATAATAAAGATAAATGAGTAGTCAAATCTACTCATCGGCATCAATCTCCTCCTCGACAAAGGTAAGACCTGCGTTCTCCATCGCGTCTTGTTTTCCTCGATGCTAGTGGTCAAGGTCTCTATCTTGGCCTTGAGAGCCCTCTTCCGGGAACGAAGCCTCTCAATCACTGCTGCTCTAGCTCGAAGTCCTTGGACCGGTTCTTGATCATGTCCCGGATCTTCTTGTTCCTATCTTGGACACGCTTCTCCCGACTCTTGAACTTCCTCTCCGGTCTCGAACCGCCTCCATTTCCTTGACTATCTCGTCTTGCTTGCCAAGAGCTTTTCCTTCTCAAGTTTTGAGCTCGTCATTCCGAGCATGACATTTGTCCTCCCGTGTCCACGTGCCTAATGAGAGACTCTAAGGCTGGAGGTACAGGCGTATCGGCTCTGCTGCGTCCTCGAATCGTCCTCAAGTCGATGGACTCTCCATCCTCATCACGTCTTCAGAAGGCGTGGAAGTGGTACCTAACCTTTGTGGGAGTGTCGCCCAGGCACGTCCTCGGATCTGCATAACTACCTCAAGGCCTCTCTCCTTGTCATCGTGCATGAGCTTGAAGACAATGGCCTCCGTGTTAGGCTCTGTCTGGCGTCCGGGCTGGTTGACCTTGAAGCCCCAGAGGTCCTTCCTCTCAAACTTGGTGAGGGGATGCACCATGATGGTGGGAAGAGGAAGATTGAGCAAAGTGGTAAGCTCAACGATACAAGGACCAAAGCGAGTAACCTGGAACTCCTCAACAGTGTTGATGGTAATAGGCATCTATTTATAAGATAGAAAAGTTAGAATGACACAATTCAAGATAAAACAAAAGTCAAAACAACACATACATATCCTTGGAAGCAAAACACACAAGTCATGCATACATGAAACAATTACAACAACCAAGGTTCAACCTTATTTTAGAGCAACATTTTGGAAAATAAGGTGATATGGTGGTCCAACTAACTTAAATCGTTTACAATCCTATCTCACTTTGGATCATTGGCTAACACAATGTTTCTAGAAGCAATCAGCCTATCTTGCTCACATGATTCCATCACTAAGTCTATAATGTCTCCTCTTAAGGTTTGGTTGGTAGCTTCCAACTCTTGGGTATGTTCCTTCTCTTTCCTTAGATCATTTTGGAGGTTGAGCACTCTGCACTTCACTCTATCACCACGTTCTTTGATAGTCTTCCAAGCTGCATTCCTTCTTTGATTCAAAGAATGTAGGGTGCACCACGAATTGGTGAACATGCAGAATCCTTTTTCACGATGGTTGTCTTCCTTGTTTTATACAAGTGAAGTTGCACCCACCAAGATTCCACTCCTTCATCCATCACAGAAAACCTTTGTACACAGCACCTTGTATCTCTAATGCAACCATGAGGTCCTTGAGAGCCTTGGGGAATTCATCTCACACTCCAAAGTCATTGTCATGAGTGGTCCTTTCCTCACTTGTTGATGGAGTTCATCTACAAATAGAGATGAGAGAAGATTAGAAAAGTTTACGAGAAGAATAGACAAGTGTAGAAGTAGTTGAAAATTTTCCTTAGTGGTTTCCAATCCTAGGGTCATAATCCTCTGAGCAACACAATTGCTCGATACCATCTGTAAGATCCCTCCTTTGTAAAGGAAAGGATCCTGTGATTGCAATGCTAGTCCCTCGATCATTGCTAGCATCCATAGTTTAAGATGAAGTACCGATACAAAGGTCATTTATTACATCCATTCCGTAGATAAACATAGTCTTTACAACTCAAGGCCACATGCCTAATACAAGAGTTTGAATAAGTAAATAAATGTAAGTCTTCATATTCATGTGCCACGAGCAAACATGTTGAGTGTAGACTCATGACACCTAATCTTCATCGAGTAACTGCAACATCACAAGTTCTGACCACGGTGGTCAATACTTTGGAATAGTATTGGCAAGTGATACCTTAGTAAAATTTAGGTGGACTATATTACTATATGCAATTTGGCTAAGTGTAGCTTGGCTTGCTTTGCTCAAAATAGGTTTTGCCTATTAGTTGAAATCACTAAGTTTTCTTTGTCAAAACTTTTCCCAAGGAACCATCAATAGACATTGAGGTCCTCCACCCTTGTTCACCCACAAGTTTTTACTAAGAAGTTGGAATGATGAGATTCTTGATAGCTTCCATGTCTTGATGCTCAAGTTGTCCATTGCCATGGACTTGGCTAAGTACTTAGATTTTCCATCTGCAGAGGTTGTGCACTTTCCCCACCAGACTTGGTTTCACCAAGACAGGACCTTTCAGAAGCCTTCCCTTAGACCAAATGGACGCGCTCCAACCTATCAATCCCACTACCAGCAACTGTCCAAATGGCTAAGTTCTAGCAACCTATGTGATCCAGGCAGAGCCCATATTGCCAAGTGGCTGCACTAGAAGCTTCTCAACACTTGGATCTAAAATCCCTTTGTTACTGGGTGGCTTTCCACAAGTGAGATACACAAGGTAAACCATAGCCATGGGCCTTGTGTAACCACTCAACAAAAACCACCAATCAAGTCCCATTCCAGCCAGGTGATTCATTGACTTAGTTGTTTTATTAGGCAAAGCAAAAGTCCAAAGACTTAGAAATATTTTCATCATAGCATGTATATTTCACTAACCCTTGTTTGGTACTAGCTAGGCTAAGCATGGTATAGATAGTATCTTAACTTAGAAATTTCCTAGCAATTCTACAACTACTTAGGATTTCCCAACATGGCATTTGGCAAAATAATAACATGTAAGACTTAGCAAAATATTTCTAATGCTTAGTATAAAATATAGGGATGGAAATATTCATGAAGTACCACTTGCCTTGGTAGTTGGGAGAGTAGCACTCTTCACAATCACAATCACTAGCACCAAAATCTAAAAATAGAATATAGCCACAATCACATACAAGATATATTCAAGCAAAAATATATATGCATGCATGCAAGATGCTAAGTGATGATTTTTAAAACTCAACCAAGCAAGTGCATAGTACTGAATCTTAACAAGTCAAAAACTTGCCACACAACAATAGTTTAAACCCTAAATTAAATCCTAGACAAATCATATGCTCAAATAAGCCCTACACAAGTTTCTGCAAATAAAATCATTTTAACAGAAGCTAAAACTTAAACACATTGCATAAACAGAAAGGGCTTGTTCTCCTGATTCGAACGGTATAAAATTTGTCAAATTCTAACGTGGGGATCAAAAGTTATAGCTAATTCAAATTTGGATATAAATCTGATTTCAAATTCTGTTTTTAAACCAAACCCTAGCCACGCGCGCTATCCTATTGGCCGATACCGTTTCACTCAGGATCACCTTTCCGCGCCGTCAGATCAAGTCAGATCCAACGCGCCAGATTCAAAGAAAACGTTTCGCTCAGATCTAATCTAAACCGCAAGATCTACATCCAACGGTTGCTGGTGCTTTGACCATAGCCTAGCGGCACTAGCGGCGGCGGAGTGTCTGTCAGCGGCGGTGCCGGCGTTCTAGGTCGCCCGGGGAGGGGAGAAGATGCTCACCAGAATCTCCGTGTCGAGGTGAAGCTCAACGTGTCTCCGGTTGGCGAAGGGGCGCTCGGAGTCGTCGGGGATTCCTCGCCGGAGTTCGCGAACGCGTCGGGTACGGCTGCTGGTTGACATTGGCGAGGTTCGGCGTCGCGCTAAGGCAAAAGGAGGGCACCGTTAGATGCGCAAGACGATGGGGATCCTAGGCGTATCAACCAGAGGGCAAGGGGCGGCTGGTACCTACAGGGAGAGGTCGCCGGAGTTCGTGCAGAGAGTGGCGGTCGTTGTCGCTGCCGAGGCTACAGGCCATGCGCGAGCAAATGAAAGATGTCAGTAGATGCGCACGGAGCTGTAGATCATGCCGGTATGAACCATGGACAGAGGGGGACACGGTGCTCACCGGAATTCGTCGGCGAGGTCATCGGAGCAACGGCAGTGTCTGGCGAGTTGCGAGTAGCCTGGTGGCGTGGAGAGGACATTGGGTGAGGGGAAATGGCCGTGAGAGGGAGGGGCTTAAGTAGGCAGGAGCTCGACAAGAAACGCCTAGTGAATCAATGCCAATTACGCCGCGGAATCAACGCAGCAACAGCCAGCGGCGGTGTTCGTGCGCGGAATCTGGGGGAAGACGATGATGACGTGGACAGGCCCGCTTGTCAGCGAAATCAACAGAGAGGGAGTGGGGTCCGAGCGTCAGCGACTCGCTGGGTGCGTCCGCGCGTGAGAGAGAGAGGGATAACTCAGGTGGGCTAGTTGGACTGGTTTCGTTGTTGGGCCAGATTAGTAGCGCCGGCCCTTTTCCTTTTCTTTATCCCTTTTCTTTTTCAAATTTGATTTTCTGGAATGATTTTCAAATGAATTCAAACTCTATTTGAATTCAAATCTTTTCAGGATTTTTGCAGTGTGCAACAATCACATTTCAGGACATAAAATCAAGTGGTCCCTCTGTTCAAGCTTGGTTATTTTGAAATAACAAAATAAACAGTGCCATAGCACTTGATTTGCAAATGTTTTGAAAATGGTTTTGAAACCATTTTTATTTCGTATAATTTTGTTCAAACTCCACACTCAATCCAATCAACAAGGAAACAAACAAACTTGGTTTTAAAACACTAAGCTCTCAAATGAGGATGGTCATTTGATTTAAGTTTTCTCACATAAAATGATAGCACTAAGTGCTTCTGTTTTCTTGAAATTGGTTTGAAATGGATCTCAAAACTATATGCATGCATGAATGATATGCAATCTTTGAAATCATGAATTTAGGGATGTTACATAAGAATATAAGAACCAACTCTTGATCCACTTTATCCTTATTTATCTTTACCATGAGTATCATGGTAATATCTAACCTTATCTCTTTAGTGGGATTAAGTAGGAAAGAAACCAAGTCAAGATCATTCACCACATATCTTTCTTTCCATATTAATCCTTATCATCTCTATTGAACCTTATTCTAATATCCCTTGTTCATCAATGTTAAGTAATCCACTATTGATCTATCAACTCTTGTTTTTATCTTAGCATTCACTTAAATCCTTTTGAGAAGGAAGTAAGAAGAGGTAAGTAGTAATGCTAGTTTTGGATATCATCTATAGGATGGGAGTGAGTGAAGAGAATCAAATCAATAGGATTATTGATGAAGTTAGCTCACTCCTGAAATGATAGAAGAGTTATTTGGAATATATAATCATATGGTGTTAAAGAAGATTACAAGGATAAATCCTGAAGCAAGTTACCAAGGAGTAATCCTATTGGATTAAGCAGGCATAGTCCTGAATAACATCCCTTAATCCAATAGAGATGCTAAGAAGATAAATTTAATACAACTATAATGTTGTATTGATGAAAACTTTGGTTAGCCAACTAGAAACCTAAACCATAAAGAATCAAAGGATTATAATGATCATGCTTTAGTCACCAAGATTGAATGCTTATATCAAGTATAAGGGACATTGGTGGATAGAACATGATTCAACCCTAGTATAGATATATTATCCTAGATTAGACATTACAAGTCACATTAATATAATGTGAGGTTGGATTATGAATTACTAGAGTTGAGTAAAATAAGATAGTATGGTTAAGCTATTAGTGTAGCATGGAGTTATTGAAGTAGTGTTATTCCTCTTAAAGGATTGTAAGATTTTGAGGAGAGTAGTTTGAATTATACATCTATTGGAATAATATTAGTGATGAAGATAAAGTAAGTGTATAAATGGAGTTAGAAGTAACTACTTGTTGGATTGGAGGTTATCAGCAGTAGAGTTGTTGATATAATATGAGAAGATTATGAGAAGCTCTAGTGTCAAGCTTTGCATCAGAAATGACCAGACCAAGATTATCAGCGGGCCGGTCTGGTTCCCGTACTTCACCTCCTCCTTCTTCATTGTCTTCCATTGCGGTATCAGCATATTCAGGGAACATAGATCGGTAGTTGTCATCATCGTTATCTTCTTCATCGCCGTCTTCCATCACAACCCCTCTTTCTCCATGTTTGTTCCAAACATTATAGCCAGACATAAAACCAGAATGAAGCAGGTGGCTCTGAATGACTCTTGCGGAAGTGTGAGCCTTCTCATTCCTATAGTCAACACATGGACAACACTTAAAACCATCATGCCGCTTGTTCTCCTTGGACACAAGTCGAAAAGAACGCACGCCTTCTCTGAAAGCGGCAGAGCGTCGGTCACTGTATATCCATGGATGGCTCATCTGTATCATACAAATATATATCAAACGCAATCACTATGCCAAAATTAGTACCGCACGTTCTAAACGAGAAAATATTTGCTAACCTTTTATTACACTTAGAAACAAAGATGAGAAAAATTAAGTGTGGATCGGGCACCTCATATCATGTCATCTTGTGTACGTAAACTCAGACGCTCTAATGGACAATTCACCGAACACCTCTAGTGCATATGAATAAGAAAAAAAATAGCACAACACCACCTCTCCCACCGGGAAAAAAACAGTTGAGAGGGGGAGGGGCTGTGCCATATATATAGGGCCAGACCACTAGTCCCGGTTTGAGATACAAACCGGGACTAAAGGGGGTGCCCGCAGTGAGCGGCAGTCCCCAGACCCTTTAGTCCCGGTTTGTGTCCCAAACCAGTACTAATGGGGTCTAACGGGCCGGGACCTATGGTTTGGGGTGGCTTGGGCTGTCCGCCGCGGGCCATTAGTCCCGACCCCAGCCACAGCCGGGACTAATGGCCTGGACGAAAGGCCTGTTTTCTACTAGTGGCTGGTGTACCTCATCCTGAGAGACTCCTCCGACGTCTTCTCCAAGGACAAGATTCTCAGGTCCCTCAGCTTCCGCCCGATGTGTTCCATGAGCCGCTGCTCTCCGACATCCCCGTCGGCACCAACGACGAGTCCTCGGAGCCGCCTTCTCCGTCCTACTTTTCCAGGTCATGGTCGTCGCGTCGGTGGGGTAGCCGCGAGGACTGAGAAGGCAGCTTCCTTGCAGCGGGTGCACGTTAATAGATTTATGCACTAGCCAATTATCCCAAATGACTGATCTGATGGAAATGGCTAGGCGGTGTATTTATATTCAACACTCCCCTCGCGTCTAGGCTATTTTAGTCCTTAGCGTGGGATAGGAGTAGGCCACAAAATCTTGTTTTTTCCTTTTTTTAATTCTGCGTGAGTAGGGCCTTAAACTCAAGACCTCTTGGCTCTGATACCATAATGGATTTATGCACTATCCAATTATCCCAAAAGACCGATCTGATGGAAAGGGCTAGGCGGTGTATTTATATTCAACACTCATTAGTTCTGACTAGATAGGTATAGCTTTGTGGTTCTGAACTGCACGTAATCTCCTTGATGCTATTGTGGTGAGATTTGAGAATGGTGTATATGAAGATTCTGAAGTCGAGGTGGTATATAGAGCAGGTTGTTCTTGTAGATTTGTACACTTAAGTTGAATTAGGAGGATGGATTATTTGATTCTTTAATGTTTCTTTTCTCTTGGTGATTCTTTACTGTTTCTTTTCTCTTCGTTAAGCCATTGCTTCGCTTGTCTAGCATTGCGCCAGAGACACTGGATCCGACGATGTTGAATCAGGCGCTGATGTAGCTACCACCTTGGCCTTGTTTTACATGCCGCCGTAGGATTCAGTGTGTGTATGTGTGGAGGGGAGGGGTGAGGGTGTGTGGGAGGCGGCTGGGAGAAAATGACCATCGTTGCCTCCGGACCGGATTCAGTGTAGGGGAGGGATAAAAAGGACCGCCGCTGCCGGATTCAGTGTCGGGGGTTAGGAAAGTACAGAAATGGATTTGCCCGTGCGGCACGTGCAGGATGACTTAGAAGGGGCACAGAAGGGACATGACAGGTACTAATATAACGGAATATCCTGACATAACGTATAAGATTTGAAAATATTTGGTTTGTCCACCACTCGAATGCCTCCCCTTGGTAATTACCCCACCAACTTTTCGAATCGCGGTGCGCAACTCGGATCCCACGATGCCTTCGCCTGTGAACTTTCGGGCCGCAAAGTAACTAGCCCCATGCAAGAGTAGCATTTTACACCGCACGGCCTGAACCTAGGTAAACTCTCTGTGTCCCTCTGTCGTGTTTTCCGTAATTTTTCTCACTAAGGTTGCCGAGAGTCTTGTGGAAATTGTGTCCAGCCCCTTGTGTTCGATTTCATCCTACTTCGAGAGATACCCCCGTTCATTCGCACAGACAAATCTCTGATAGAACCCAACATAAGTATTGCAACACAATTAGTCACATAGTTCATCATTGCAATAATTACAAATGAAGTATCCTACTCCTTAGACTGTGAGATCGTACTTAATCACTATTAACCAAGGTTGCTTTGATTGCATCAATCATAATATCGTAATAGGGTGATCATAAAGTTGTATGTCAGGTATTCCGAAGGGATATGTTGAGGCGTATATATCGACATCGAGATTTTTTTTCCTCCCACGTGACAGGAAGATGCATTGGGCCCACTCAGTGGGATTACATTTATAAAGCTGTGCAACTTATGAATAAGTCATGGGGATGGAATATCATGAGAAAAAGTTAAGCAAGCACTTGTCGGTAACAAGATCGAACTAGGTATGGTGATACCAATGATCGGATCTTGGACAAGTCATGTATCGAAGTAACAAAGGGAGTTGGACTCGACATTAATGGTTCAAACAACATTGATATCACGAAATTCATAGGGGCAATTATGGGTATCCAGATCCTGTTGATGATTATTGATCTGAGAACTATCATGATCATGTTTGTGATGTTCTCGAACCATAGGGTTACAAACTTAAGTGTTCAATGAAGCTTGGAGATCGTTTTGGAATCATCGGGATCACTGGAAGAAAGAGAAGAAAGATCCAGAATCATTCCGGGAAGGATCTGAAGTAGTTCAGAGTGATTCAAAATGAGTTTTGGAGTATGAGGATTTGTAAAATATGTTTTTGACATTAATTAGTGTAATTAATGTTTGAATAATTTAATTTGGAGAAAACCTCCCTCTTAGGCCACTTCCTAGATGGAAGGGCCCATGAGGGAGGGTCAACCGCCCCAAAGGGCTTGGGGTCGGCCGACCATGCGTAGGTGTGAGGGGCCCACCCTGGCCGCAACCTCCCCCTTGGAGCCTCCTCCTCCCTTTATCCCAACATTGCTTGCTGGCTGGTGGGAGTCCTTCCTTTTCCCCTATATAAGAAGGGGCATATGGGAGGGAAAGGCACACAACAACACAATATTTCCTAAGAAATTTTCCTTCGGGAATTTCTCTCTATCTCGTTGGTTATCGTGCTTGTGGTTCCAAGAAGAACTGCGCACGTGGGAGATGACGGTTTCTTAGGCATGCCATCACGTTCCTTAATCCCGATTCTATAAGATCTGCTTTCGCAATATCGGCTGGATCAGGGAGAATGGTAGTCGTCGTTGAGCATCATATGTGTGAGAAACCACATGGGTGCTTCTAGTTGTGGCACCTGGATTGTCGTACATGAAGCAATGCAGCCTTGAGGTTGGCTATCAGTACAACTAAATCATCCACGTTCATCGCGAACGTTAAAATTTTGTTCTACAAGTGTATATCATCGAAACCTCTCTCCGGTACTATATTAACTCATAGATAGATCTTGGCATTAGTGTTGCACTAGTCATGAAAAATTATTGTTTTCTACTACAAACCCCTTCATAAAGAAATATCAGTAGTGGCGTCAATGATATTTCTATAAAATTAGTGACCTTTAAATTTATAGGGGACATTGTTAGGATTCATGCCTTAGAGGCGTCACTATCCGTGTGTATTCATAAGATGTCTATGTATGAACTATATGTACTTTCATCGAATTCATGATTCGATTGTGGAACCTTGTACTTAATATAGTTCATGAAAGTTTCGTCCTTAGTCATTTGAGGTTGTGGTATACACACACCGCTAAGACTAATGTGTAAGGAGGAAGATGGATAATTAAAGCTATCATTGGCATAGATATGCTATCTAACTTATACTGGCTTTGTCAAAGAGCTAGGCTAGCCGGACTGGCCAAAGATTGAGCCAGCATGACTAAGCTGTATTATGATCCCAATCATGCAGTGTAATCCTTAAACTGATGTGAACACATGATATGGGTTGTGGATTAGCCGATTTAGAAGCAATTATGTGCTTGGTGTTATAAAGGTGGTGCTTGTTATTACTAAGAAGAAATTACATGGTGTGGACGCACTAAGATGGGATTTTCCCTCGATATTTGAGGGATGCTCTACTTGGTTAACTATTAACCAAGGTACCGCAGCTAAGTAGTTCGCCAGAGGAATCACATATCATGGAGACAAGAAAAGGGAGTTAAGGCGACACTGGGATGACGAGAACTCACCTGTGGCTTGCCACCAATATCGTGAAGAAAAGGGACCTAGACATAACGTCACATTGAGGGATACTCATCGGTATCTGGGAACTGACATGCATGCTTTACTAGAAGCCATTGTAGCCTTATACGTATGACTGTGACTATTACCCGTGAGCTAGCGGTTTACACACTTAAGAGAGTGGAGGCAAGTAGATGGGATCCGTCTGAAACGATCCATCTAAGTGAGACTTAGATGGACAGAGACCAATCAATTGGTAGCACCCACTTTCACTAGGATTAGGGATGTCGACTTAGGGACACAATGGGATGTGTCACCTCACCTACTTCCTATATTTATATGGGTGGGTTGGTGTCGAACATGCGGTATTCTTAACCAGCACATTAGTGCCACACCAGCACCTTTTGTCCCAAGAGTAGTGGAACCGAGGCTAGAATTTCCCTATTGTCGTTCCACTTGGTATGTGTGAGAACGATCAGATGCACCACGTTTGGGGTGCTTGAGGTAGAGGATTTGTCGTTGTCAGAGTCGGAGAGGAAGATGACGCTAGAAAATACTTCGCTGAAGCCCGACTTGGGAGATGGGCGGTACAAGGACTCCAGTGCCCTAACACGCTTCATCAAGGTTCTGCAACCATGAGTTTAGGCGTAAGACCTATGGACTCTGTATTTCGCTAAAACTTGTCGGTGCCGCATTAGAGCTAGGAAAAAAATATTGTCGTTCTTGCCTCAGACGTGTCACAACAAACATTAGTTACACTACCACACTATAACAAGTAATCCAAACTATTAAATTTTTTTTAAAGATTGGTAGTTTAATAATTTAAGTATCTCACACCAGGAAGCTTGAATTGAAGGGAAGTAATGGATTTAAATTGAAGGATACATATTGCATGGATCTCATATGATTATTCATAACCTCTAATACCCTTATTTCTAAGGACGACCTTTCATATGAACCTTGCAATTAAACAACAATCCGATAAAATTTAACAAACATGATAATGTCTACCGACACAAACATATATGAGCTCAATATCTTATTCCCTACATCGCTCAAGGGAGTTGGGTCATGCTCAGACCATGGTGTTGTTCTTCTTGTTCATGACCTCCTGGATCATAGCCTCAAGAACATTAAACTTTATTGGTTTGGGCACAAACACATCAGCACCGGCACTCATGAAGACCTCTTGGGCATCATTATTAGCTGATAGCCCAACGATCTTCACATCACTTTCTCCCATAGCACGAATCTTCTCAACTGCCTATCAAGTAACACAACAATTAATTTTCTAGGCTACAAATATTCAAGCAAAATGAAATAAATATTTTTCATGCAAAAAAGGAATGTCAAAATAATAACGTACCTTAGGTCCACTCATTATGGGCATGTCCTTATCACAAAAAACAATGTCAAACTTCCTCCCTTCAATGAATAGATCCACAGATTCTTTCCCATTCATAGCCATAGTAATTTCACAGTGGAACTTGCGAACCATGGCGGAGAGAACCATGGCATCAACTCGGGTATCTTCAACAATAAGAACCTTCACGGGGGATGCCATGATCAGCTAAACGAACTACCAAAATAAAGAGAGTGGTTATTTCCAATACATTTCTTATAAATTCAAAATGATTGTTAACAACTATTCTCAATGAGAATAAACAAAAACATCATAAAGTAAATTAGCAAACCGCAACCATGTCTATGTATCCAAAAAATATTCTGTAGTTGCAAAATAATGAAATACTAGTTATAAAAAATCTCGAATATAAGCATGCACTTCATATATATCCCAGCTGATAAAAATATGCCATATCGGACAATAAACTAAAAACATCATATGTTGCTATTGTAGGAGGCGTGTGCACTTTATTAGTACTTATCATGACAAGAAAATGAAGACATATTATATTTGGATGTAAGAGGATAACAAGAACATTACAATGGTGAAGAAATCACAAAGAAGTGTTTCCTACAAATGAAATAATTTCCTGTGTCGTTTTCTATAAAATTACCATGAGATCGTATGAGCTAGGAATATGATAAGGGGAAATTGAGAAGTGTGCAACTTGGTGGGGGCATATAGGTTACTCTAGGCTCATATCTAAAAAATATCATATAATATCAAAGGGATTTTACAAAAAATTATAGCATGGGGGAGCCATGGCCCTAGCTTTGTCTGACGATAACCTCAACATAGTAAAAAAAATAGAAAGTGGAAACGTTTATATATAAATTCATATACATGGTTGCCAATTTCTGAAAACACAACTAACAAAATTTTTGTGCCGAATGGTATATAGATAAAACACACTAGTTCATCATACACACATATAACACATGTAACAATCTCTTGTAATGATAAATAAGAGAGAAACAAAGGAATGAATAAGGACCTTAAAGCTAGCTAGAGCTTATAGAAGAACCACAGTAAGATGTTGCTCTCTTTCTCCTCTTGTTGATTAAGGCTTGTTGTTGTGTGCCTTGTACCCCCTCTATGCTCAGACATTTATAGGGAACCAAGAGAAGGGGTGTGTCCATCGCGATCGATATTTTAGTCGATGAAAATCACCTCGAGTCACACATGCATATATCTCCACCGCTTCACACCAAGATAAAAAGAGGGACTAATATTGATATACTCGCCATATCTTTTGTGATTAATGATTCATATATTTTTTATGTTTCCACAAATTTCTCAAAGATATATATACAGTAAAGATCACTGCATATATACGTATTTGTCGTGACATGTCGGTGTAGCTAGATACCAAAACATGATTAAAATAAATTGTTTTGCCATCAACAATGGGTGGATGGCATTTGATCTACCATATATTATTATGGCATTAGTTTTATCTATGATAGGAACCCATATTATTAATGTGTACAGTATTTATATCAATGAATAATTAATTATATATCGTACCTAATATATTTCAGACCAACCATACATTAGTTAACTTGATACACATATTTACTTAATATGCCATCTATAATTGCATGGCATATAGGTACATGTACCTAATATAGTTGAATAATTGATTTGACGACTTAATGAGAAAATATGTAAAAGAATTGGACCTAATTGTATATGTACTACGATTGAGGGTGCTAAGTGCAAAGTGGTTCCCATCCAAGAGATTATTTTATTTTTATGTACACATGTTTAAATTGTAATATAAACTTCTACGAATTGTAGAGTTGGAACTAAAAAGAAAGTTTATGTGGCATGTGAAGGTCCGAGGCTAGCATGTAAGTTCTTTTGCTAACAACAGTACAATATTTTTCTATACTCTACTACTTTCTGTGGTTTCTTTTTCTCTAATGGATGGTTCATACACACAATCACTCATATGGGTGGGTGTGGTGTGGTGTATGTGCATACTGTGTGTTGGTGAAAAGAAAAGGTTTCTATTATAGCTAGGATTTATTAAAGTTAAAAGTAGATCTAATAAAAAATATTAGAGCGCCGCACATATAGCATACTAGCCGCACAATATTGGACTAAGATAGGCCTTATGTAGCACGAAATAGTAACGGGAAAGTTAAAAGTTCGTAGCAGGGCTACAAAGTGATGGGCCCACTTCAAATAGTGTAGGCCTCCGGCAGGGCAAAACAGTAACATGCCATCTTTTTATTAGGCTCCCCTAGTGGATCGGCCCACTTAAATAATTAGCGGGCCTTGGCTAGGTTTTTCTTCTAGCATGGTTTTTTGACCATTAACGATGGTAACTGTCCGTTAACGGTATTTTCCATGTGGTAGTTTGCATGGCTTCAGTCAACGGGATGGCGACGGATCTATGATGACGAGTTTGTGGCTAAAGTCGCGATCCACCATGGTCACGAAAAAACCATGGTAGATTCTCTGGTGATGGGACTTTTACCACGGAAGCCATTCGTCGTAGAAGACTTTTTAACCACGAAAATTGGGCCTTCAACCACAAAAACCGTCTGTTGTAAAACCCAACTTTTCTTGCAGTGAAAATAGAGGAGAGTCAAACTCTCATGCTAGCAAGATTTGCAAGAAAGCCCGAGCCAAATCGGCCGGTCGAATACCTCAAGATGATGAGGATTGAAACAAACATGAGAAGCATCAAGAGCTAGACTATAGCAATGCTCCATCTCCAGATTATACCGTGGAGCACCTTGTGAAGATAACAATGAAGAATTTTGATACTGAAGGAGAAAATGATGCCTTGTACCAACATTTCATTCAAAAAGTAGCATATAAGGTACATGAGCTAGAAATGAAATATAAGAAATTAGTTGAGAAACTTCCAGCTAACCTTGATGATATATTTGAGTCCACTATTAAAATTCATATAGGAGTTAATGAGATTGTCGCACTTTGTGATCTTGATGCTAGTGTCTCAAAAATTTCTAAAAGTTTATTTGAAAGACTTAACCTTGAGCCATTTCAAATTATCAAACTAAGACTCCACTTAGCATATTGAACTTACAAACAAGTTTTAGGAGTCAAAGAGAATGTTATTGTAGAAATCAAAATATTTCCTGCATAGATTTATTTTTCGTGCCCCTGGTTCATTAGCTATACTCACTTTCTCTAGCTGCTTAGTTTTTCCTCACTTTTGTCCAGCTCCTATTATGAAACTCTCACATCAGTCTGAAACTCGCACTCTGTCGGGTCCCGTTAGTGGACCCTCGGCATTACATGCTGACAAGTGGGGCCGCATTCAGGTGGGTCCCGTAGTGGACTCTCGCCGTTACGTGCTGACAAGTAGGACCCACCCTTGTTGCGTGATGAAAGGTGGGGCCACGTTCAGTCGGGTCCCGCAGTAGGACCCTCCATGGTGTGGGGTCGGCTTGTTGGGAACGCGTTTTGGGGTATGTGGTGTGGGACCATGTGAGACGCGTATGGTAGTTACGTGCGTCCTGTCGCCTAACTTGGAAGATTTCTTTTTTGTTATTTTTATGATTGGCCTTTTTAAGAGTGCCTTTTCCCTTTTATGTCGCTAACAATTGTTATTTTTGCCAAAAAAGGCAGCGAATCTAGAGCAGCTTCTCTCTTGATTTGCAGAAGGTGATGGGAAAGTGGAGATGGTCGCGTGAGTGAGTGAGCGAGTGAGTGATGAGTGAGAGTGAGGAGGCCTCTATAAAGGTAAAGGGAGGAGACATTTTGTTGCACCACCATGTACCACAGAATCACAAGGCGCCATCGCATGGTTCACGACACACGCGTCCGCTATCGCCCTATGCACCGTGACACGCTTACCGTGCGTCACGTTTTCCCCCTCGTGTCTAACCTTGGACACTTAGTTGTGCTTAGTTATACCCTCAAGTGTAGCACTGGAAATTTGGTTGTACTCAGTTTTTCCCTCCAGTACTAACACTGCCGTGTGCAATATACTCACTTTTACCCTCCGGTGGCTGGTCAACAGAGAGTCCACGAATGGTAGCTAGCTAATTGAGTCATTTTATGCACAACAATTTCAAAAAGATCAAAACATAGTGGCATCTATCCAGTGAGTCTTATTATGTGACCTGCCACTATAAAAAATGTATATAAATCAAGTTTTAACCTAAATCACCACTTCTCAAATCACCTACTATCTATGAAGGTTCATGGCATTCTACTCAATCCTCTCCCCAAAACATCTCTCCCCAAAACATAATTTGTCTGAATGAGGCAATAATTGTCAAACTGATGTATATTTGAATTTCAAGTAGTTTGATGTGTGCCAATATGTATTTTATTGTATAAAAGAAGTAGTTTCCATTTTTTTAAATCTCTTTTTGTTTTATATTTGAACCCCGTTGTCAGTTTTGCCCTTGGTAAGTTCTACTGAGTTTTCCCCTCCCTCTTAGTGACAACCTCTTACACATTGTTCATCTTGGCTGCTATGGTCTGATTGGTCGAGACAGTTGTCACGCGGATCGTACCCACCAACTGTTGATCCTCTGATTGATCCGCTATGATATAGCGGACATGATAACCCCTATATCTATCGGGGGCACCCTCTATCCATGCAAAATAACGAGTTTGCCACCGATGCTTTAACTCCATAAACAAATGATTTTGAATATAGTTTGAAGGGAAAGTGTTCAAAGGTGTATAATTTTTTCATTATATTCCACTCCATGTCCTATGTGCGATTTCAAAGAGTTCAAAGTGTATAATTTTTTCCATATGCAAGTTTATGCATTACATCCCTACATTTTATGAAAATGATAATCTCTAAAGATTTTCTTAGCACATCATTACCACGTATTAAGTGCGATTTCATAGTGTTCAAAGGTAAACACCCTTTTCCTTTACATTAAGAGTTGTATAATTTTTCAATTTGAAAGTGTTCAAGAGTAGTGTCAATTACAAACACTCTTTTACATTAAGAGTTGTATAATTTTTCAATTTGAAAGTGTTCAAGAGTAGTGTCAATTATAAACAATCTTTTACATTAAGAGTTGTATAATTTTTCAATTTGAAAGTATTCAAGAGTAGTGTCAATTATAAACACTCTTTTACATTAAGAGTTGTATAATTTTTTTAAATTTGAAAGTGTTCAAGAGTTGTGTCAATTATAAACACTCTTTTACATTAAGAGTTGTATATTTTTTTAATTTGAAAGTGTTCAAGAGTTGTGTCAATTATAAACACTCTTTTACATTAAGAGTTGTATAGTTTTTTCAATTTGAAAGTGTTCAAGAGTTGTGTCAATTATAAATACTCTTTTACATTAAGAGTTGTATGGTTTTTTTAAATTTGAAAGTGTTCAAGAGTTGTGTCAATTATAAATACTCTTTTACATTAAGAGTTGTATAATTTTTTTAAATTTGGAAGTGTTCAAGAGTTGTCAATTATAAACACTCTTATACATTAAGAGTTGTATAATTTTTTTAATTTGAAAGTGAATCGCTAGCCATGCCAGAGTTGTGTTAATTATAGTTTCAGACCGCGCGAGAGTTTCATAATTATAAACACTCTTGCAAACCAACTGAATCGCCACTGCTCTAGGGGAATTTACAATAGATTTCAGGGAGATTTTATCTATCTTTGAGAGTTATGGAGGTTGAAACCACCGCTGGGAAGTAAAATCCAGAGAGATATTGTTCACAATCACGAATTACGCCAGCATTGGATCAATCCTATTCGAAAATCAAGGCAGTTAGTTGAGAACCATCAATTCGCGTTCAAATACTGCCAATAATCAACCCACAAAAGGGAAATGATGCTTACCCAGATGGAATCCATGCATTAGATCCCTGCGACTCCACCCAATCTTCTCTGTCCTCGACTGGGATGGACGGTGCACCAGCCGGCATTGCATACTGTTCCGCGAAAGGGGTAGATCTAGCAGGAGTGGGAGCAGAGCCGGAGGTGGATGTGGGCTCCACGGCTAGGGGGAGGGGCGGCTCTGGGGCCGAGGACGACATAAGGTAGGAGGGCACGACGGCGGGTTAGCGGACCCGTCCCAACGCGACCCCACCCTTCAGCACGTATGCATGACCCGTCCCAACGCGGCCACTCCGGTCAGGCATGTAACGGTCGAGGCCTCGTAAGATAACGCTCAACGCCCGACCCGCCCCAATGCGGTCCCACCAGTCAGCATGTAATGGTCAAGCCTTTGACCTGACGGCATCCCTCCGTTTGAGCGCCCACGAGGGTTTCTTAACATGGCAAGGGGAAAAGTAAGGAAAAACTAAGCGGCTGGGGAAAAGTGAGTACAACTAACGAACCAAGGGCACGAAAATAGAAATCTATAAGAACTAATAAAGCTTTACTAAATTTGCATGAAGGGAATGTTAGACTAGGGCTACCATCTATAGAACCATTTGTAGTCCACTAGTGCTGCACAGGACGCGTGTCGCTCTAGGCTCCAAAGTCGTCTCATCAAAAGGAGCGCGCTCGCCTAGGCCCGATATCCGCCTATAAGGAGGGACGGGCCTTCACATGTCAAGATCGATTCTTCTCCACCCTGTCTTCTCAACTTGCCTCCTCGAAGAAGAAGCAGGGGACCTCGACGAGGTGAGGTCCGACGACACCACCGGGGAGATTTGATCTTTGCCCATGTAACACATGTTAGGCGCTTTAGGACTTTTCATTTCCTTTCTGAGAGTGCTAAGGTTACTTCCCCTATGATGTTAGCTGTAAGGATTGGCGAGCCCTTGTGAGCCCTGAGCTTGCCCTCATGGAGGGTTGAGCTTCGCCGGACCCTTGGGCTTAGATTTTGAGTGATGTTTTAGGTGCCCACTGCATCGCTTTCGATGCGGGTGGACGGATAATGCACTTTCGAGTAAAGGGAGTATGCTCGAGGCGTTTGTTGTGACTCACACTTTGGTGTTTTTATATGTTTTCTGGAACTAACCTATTAACAAGTTGCCACAGTGCCAGTTGCCTGTTTTCTTCTGTTTTTGGTTCCAGAAAGGCAGAAAATCAATATTCTCGGAATTGGATGGGACAAAAGCCAAAGTCAATATTTTACCGTGGGTAACACGAAGCCAGAAGACGAGATGGAGAAGGCTGACCAGGGGGCCACAGCCCCTGGCCGCGCGGGTGGGCCCACCCCGCGCCTAGGGGGGTGCAGCCTCCCTGGTGCCCCCTGGCTCACCCCTTCGCCTATAAGATGCCCCCGATGCAGAAACCCTAGGCAACCCGATCAAAACTCCACGAAACCGTCTGTAGCCGCCGCCACCATTGTCCCTAGATCGGGGGGATCTGAAGTTCTTCCCGGCACCCTGCCGGAGGGGAGATCATCCCGGAGGCCTTCTTCTTCATCATGCCAGCCTCTAGTATGAAGCGTGAGTAGTTCCACCTTGGACTACGGGTCCATGTAGTAGCTAGATGGTTGTATCTCCTTGTGCTTTCATGTATAGATCTTGTGAGCGTCGTTCATGATCAAGATCTAATGTAACATCCCAGCATTAGAGCTTAGAAATAAGATGAACACAGATGTGTGCATCGCATTCATGCATAGAAAATCCGAATAATTTTCGTGTCCTTGAACAAAACTTGTCAAAGTGATTGAAGCTTCTCTCAACTTGATGCAATTGGAGTAGATCATCAAGTTGACTGCGATAAGTTTCAATATGACCTTTGCTAAAAACATTATTTTGGGTAATGGTAATTTGATCTAAGGGTAGATCAAATATAATGTAACTAAACCATTACAGATTGATTAATGATTATAATTTGATCCTTATGTGATCATTCCATGGTATTAATTTCATTAACCATGAAAATCAAACTATGAATATAATTCAAGTAACAAGAATATAAGAACCAACTCTTGATCCACTTTATCCTTATTTATCTTTACCATGAGTATCATGGTAATATCTAACCTTAAATCTTTAGTGGGATTAAGTAGGAAAGAAACCAAGTCAAGATGATTCACCACATATCTTTCTTTCCATATTAATCCTTATCATCTCTATTGAACCTTATTCTAATATCCCTTGTTCATCAATGTTGAGTAATCCACTATTGATCTATCAAATCTTGTTTTTATCTTAGCATTCAGTTAAATCCTTTTGAGAAGTAAGTAAGAAGAGGTAAGTAGTAATGCTAGTTTTGGATATCATCTATAGGATGGGAGTGAGTGAAGAGAATCAAATCAATAGGATTATTGATGAAGTTAGCTCACTCCTGAAATGATAGAAGAGTTATTTGGAATATATAATCATATGGTGTTAAAGAAGATTACAAGGATAAATCCTGAAGCAAGTAACCAAGGAGTAATCCTATTGGATTAAGCAGGCATAGTCATGAATAACATCCCTTAATCCAATAGAGATGCTAAGAAGATAAATTCAATACAACTATAATGTTGTATTGATGAAAAGTTTGGTTAGCCAACTAGAAACCTAAACCATAAAGAATCAAAGGATTATAATGATCATGCTTTAGTCACCAAGATTGAATGCTTATTGACGAGGTTTGATTTCGTCAATGCCCATTGTTATGAGCTTGGATTTTGGAGATGGGGATGTTGGAGATCGCGGAACGGTTAGCAAACAGGCAACACGGGGACACGAGGTTTACCCAGGTTTAGGCCCCAGAGGGAAAACCCTACTTCTGCTTGTCTGCTCTTGATTACGGCGGAACCGAAGGTTACAGGGGTGCACAGATGCAATCTGGCGTGGAGGTGTATATGCGGTGGTATGCGAAGTGCCCTCCTCGTCGTACCCTCCTAGCCTTTATATAGAGATAGGCAGGTCCCGGGCACAGATCGTGTTGGTTACAGGTTTTAGGGTTTGCCCCTTTCAATATTCTATCTATTCTACTCTTGCTCTCCAAGTATCCGAAGGCTTCATGGGCCCTGGCCACCCGAAAGTCTTCATGGGCTGGGGCATATTCATCGTGGGCCTTCCTTGGGCTGCACCAGTTATGCTAAAATCGTGTACCCGTAGGGTATAACCATGTCAGTAGCCCCCGAGTGTTTAGTCGAATCGTAGATTCGGCTGAAGACTCTTCAATATTTTGGGTGCAGCTATCTCTGCTTGTTTAGAGAATAATTTAAGTGTGTAGGGATTGTTGATGCGTGTGCCTGACTCTCCGAGCGGATCGAGGTCGATTAAGCGTCTTAGGACAAAACAACACGATCTTCTTCAGATTCGAGTCCCTCGACTCGAATCCGGAACATATGCTGGCGTAATTCGACTCAGGCCGCGGAGGACTTACAGGAGTGGAATTCCAGTAAATTTTAAATGATGTACCCAACGCGTCTGTCGGGATTTTTCATCGCACCTGCTGGCACGGATTCTTACTAGCAGAGCACAGTCATGTGTGTTGCCAGGCCATCAGATGATATCTTTAGGTCTATTCTTTGTGTCGCAGACACAACGTCCGAATGTTTATCACCGCGGAGGTGTTTCGGGTGGCCAAGGAGGACGTTGCTCACTTAGCGTTAATTAGGGCAGAGTTGCCAAAAAGTTTTTTGCATACTGATCCGAAGGATCGCAGTCAAAGAATTCATAGGGTGCGCGACAAGAGCTCCCTATGGGAGTAGCCCCCGAGTGTTTGTTCGAGTCGTAGAGTCGAGCAGAGACTTTAATTCAGTCTTTGTTGACTTTTAGGTCCGTAGGACACAATTTTTTCGGATGCTTGATTCCATCCTCCCTATGGGAGTAGCCCCCGAGTCCGTAGTGGAGTCACAGACTCGACGTAGGACTCGAAGAATAGTTCAATGGTGTAGTGCTTTGTTCCGTTTTCGTGTGCGCGGCCAGCTCTCCTGATAGGAGTAGCCCCCGAGTAGTTAGTCGAATCATAGATTCGAGTGAGTACTTTTAGCTGTGTAGCCAAAGAATTGTAACCGTTGCTAGTATAGCTTTTGATGACGTCAGTGTTGACGATCGGTGACCTCAAGCGTCTACAGCGCTAGAGATGACGTGACTGGATGAACATGGGTCCCACCTTCTGACTTTGAGTTGACTGGTCACGCGCGGCGTGGAGATAATTACGGCGTCGCCTCGATTTCTGTGCGTAGTGGACGGCGTGTGAGCGACGGTTCGCTGCTGTGCTGACACGTGGACGGTTGGATTTGGATGTTGGATTTAGGTCTTCCCGATGAACGGCTGTTGTGCATCGTCCTCATCCCTATAATCATTGGGGAAAAGTGAGTTTGTATTTCACCGCAGCCATTCTCGTTTCACTGCTCCCATCTTCTTTGAGCTTTCCTTGGTGCACGCTGGAATTTCTTCGAACCTTTCCTTCCTTGTTTCTGTGTTGTCATCATCGCCACCGCCGCCCTGTGATGGGGAAGTCCAAGAAGGCCTCCACCGCGGTTGGTACTAGTGATGCCGCCGGCGGCAAGAAGGGTTCCGCCGCCACTCGCATCACCTATGGTGGCTGGCGGCGATCGGATACTCACGAGGGAGATCTCCGCAAGATCCGCGCGTGGGGTCTGATCCCGCAGGAGAGGGAGGCCGTCAGGATTCCCGGTGACGAGGTAATTCCCTGTCCTCCCGCTGGGTTTTAGGTCATGTTCATCGCTTTCATCCTTCGGGGCCTTCCCTTCCCAATCCATGATTTCCTCCATGGATTGCTTTTCTTCTATGGCGTCCAACTCCATCATCTTTCGCCTAATTCTGTTCTTCACATTGCTTGCTTTATCACCTTCTGCGAGTGTTGGCTCGGCATCGAGCCACACTTTGGCCTCTTCCGGAAGCTCTATTCCGTGAAGAGGCAATCTGGCTCCGATGGCGTGTATCCCATTGGTGGCTGCATCATTTCCCTAAAATCCAATTTTCTCTTCTTTTCTTTCTCTATGTCGGAGTCTGTCCAGTACTGGCGGAGGCAATGGTTTTACATCCACGACTCCACAGTGGCCGGGCAGAACTTTGGCCTTGCTCCTTTTGACCCCTCCCAGAAAATCCAGCCGAAGCGGTCGTGGAAGAATCACATCTTGGACGGCGAGGTGGCGGAGATAGAGGAGCTCTATCGTCGGGTGGAAGATCTTCAGGTGATTCCGGATACAGAGGTGAACAGTGTGGATATCATACGCACCTTCCTCAAACATCGGGTGCAACCACTCTAGGCTAGGGCGCACTCGATGTTTCTTTATTCTAGCCGCCATGACCCGACTACGGTTTTTTTGAGGGTATTAAGGATAATTTTTTTTTGAGGGTATACCCCCCGACTACGGTTTTGACTGGAGATCTCTCTGCGGGGGATGTGGACGTAATCCTCCGGCCATTGCTGAAATTAAAGGCTGATGAGGACATTTTGGGTAGCTCGCTGACCCTTCCCTTCAGGGCCTCTCGACCGGTGCCGTAGGTGTAGATCTGGGACGTGCGCATAGCGCTTTTTCGACTTCGTCTCTTTATAGTTCGGTAAGTCTGAAAGTTTGTCTTCTTTTGTGCAGGAGTTCAAAGTGCCAGGTATGGCGCCTCCACTACCCGAACTTTTTCCAGATGCACCGAACAATGAGGTAGTGGACTCCATGTCTGAGCTTCCTTCGGCGCGGTCACCGGCTAAAGAAGCCTTTGAGTTGAGCGAGGAGCAGACTCGAAAGCGGACACGGAGCTCGAGCGAATCGTCGAATGCCTCGACTCCGCCGACGCCTAGGAACCCTCTGTGCCTTGAGCGTCACAGTGGGGGTCATGGTGGCTCTTCCTCTCCTATTCCTGCCGTGCCTGTGCGGGCTATGGCGCCATAGCCGCCGGCGAAGCAGAAGAAGCAGGAAGAGAAGAAGGAGGAGAAGAGAGGCAGGAGGACCCCGACTATCTTCGACTTGAGCGGTCTTGACTCATAAGTTTCTTCAGTTGCCTTCTTTTTTTCTTTCTTTCAATTTAGCTTGCTTGTACTTGTCTGATGTTGTCTTTTGTAGCCACTCCTACGATGGCTCCTTCAGCGATGGCGCTCGGGAGATGGTGGGGGAGTCGAAGGTTGCTCCTCCTCATACGGTGTCCACCTCCGAGGGAGATTCTCCGAACCCTTCTCCATAGGAGGCTCGGGCGGTTGTCCCCCAGAAGACTTCAGCCGGACCTTCGGAGTCTCCGTCTGATCATGTAAGTCTCTTTGTTCTTGCCACGGGGGGAGCCTCCGAGCGTTTTCGGATGATCTGCTGATCACTTTGATTTTGTTTCTCGGGGGGAGCCCCCAAGCATCTGTTGGATGGTCTGCTGATCATGCTTTCCTTTTTGTACATGCCTCGGGGAAGCCCCCGAGCGTTTTTTGTATGCATAATTTGCCTTTCTCGTACCTTGGGCGCAGCCCCCGAGCCTTTCTTTTGACGAATTGTGTCTTTTTGCAGCCTTTTGTTCAAGGCGCCAACCAGCTGGTGCAGCAACACTTGGTGTTGGAGGTCAGCTTCAAGCGGCTTCAGGGTACATTCGTGAGTTGGTCTTTTTCGTCTTCCACTGCTTCCTTTTCCTTCGATCTGATGAGTGATCTTTTGTTTGCAGATGAAAACAATACCACTCTCCGCAAGCTTGATGCTCTCAAAAAGAGCCTTGGCCAAGCGGAGAAGAAGGCCGAGGACGCCGTTGGCGCGAAGGAGCGCCTCGAGCGGGAGCTATCCGACGCATCTGCGGCCAAGGAGCGCCTGCAGCAGGAAGCTATGGACCGCGAGGAACAACTCGCCACTGCTGCGGCCTCGCGGGAGAAGGAGGTAGCCGGCAAGCTGATGGCTGCTCCAAGTCTATTTTGGGTGAGTGATTTCGCCTGTTCCTTTTCGGCTTCCTTGTCTTTCTTGTTTTTCTTGGTTTTCACGTTGTTTCTTCCGTTTGTTTAGATGCCATAGGAATCGAGTTTTACCGCGATGCCCTGGAGCATGAAAGTGCTCTGGATGATGCCACTGCGGCAGTCGAAGACCCCTGCAGCACCATGGTCGGCTTTCTTGCCAAGGCCAAGGAGGTTCTCGGGCGCTTCTACAAGGAGCTCGTCCCCAAGGGTGTCGCCCTTGAGGATGTCGACTTGTTGGCGGATCTTGTCGGCCGATGCACTGCGCGCATGGCGTAAGCAAAAAGGCATTGGTGCATCCGTGGGGCTGGCGATGGCCCTGACGTCTAGAGCGGAGCTAGATCTTCATCAGATTACCTCCCAGATGCCAACAACCGCCGAAGGATCCGAGGTAGCCTTTGCCCTCTACGCTGCCCGTTGCAAATATTATGGGCCAAAGTTGATTGACTTGCCGGCTGAGTACGCGGTGAGGCAGCAGGGGGAGGCAAAGAGCAGGCAATCCGGCTCCGAGGCTACGTGGTGAGGCTCCGAGGCTACTCAGGATGCAGCAGACCACAAGTTTTCAAACATATCCAAACACTATAGTGAATCCATAAATAGTTAAGTAATATTACTTCCTTGTTTACAAACTATAACCACTCATCTATAAAAAGGTAAATGATTCTATTCCAGTATAATGTTAGGAAACCACTATTCAAATAGAGGTGTTACCATTCTTAAAGTATCCTTAGAGAAACATTATGAAGTACACAAGGTAAAAATAACATAGCAATATACCTTAAATCCGTCTATGTCTTTAAAGTTAACTTTAGTCTACAATACCTTAACTATTATACTAAAGACTTTGTTATGTGTTTTATAGTTACCTTTGGTCTGTTATAATTAAGCCATAAAGCATCTCAAGTCCAAACTATTCAACCAAGCACAAACAACATTGACCACATTGGAGTAACCACAAAAACTGTTTAGACCTTAGAAAAGGAATCTTTTCTTCAAAAGTTATTCATTTTTCCACTTTAGTCAACAAACCTTATAATAATATTTCCAACTCTTAACAAATTAAATTCAAGGACTCTCATCATAATTAACAGATGAAAATTAATCACAATTACATTGTTTCAAACCTTATTTGAATACTCAGGATGGTAAATACCTAAGTTCTTTATTATTGCCATTACTTGTAAAGTAAAATTTGAAGATAAACAATTCTTATATAAGTATTCTTTGAGTAGCATACCTCAATAGTATATCTTATTGTTGTATACCATTATGTTTACACGTACTGTCACATCCCAAGATTTTCCAAATCTTGTAACGTGAAAATAAATAAATAAAAATAAAACATTGTTTGATTTTTCAGGGCCAGAAGAAACTTTTTGAATTTAATTGGAACTTCAAACCAATTTTGATCAAATAAAAATCCTAAAGGGATTTAAAAAGATAAGCATTTAATAAAGGAAAATAAAATATTTTGGTATTACTATCTTGGATCTTTTAATAAAAGATTTTGTTTTCAAAAGAAAAAGTGGATTTATAAATAAAGATTATTTTACAGGGCCAAATTAAACCTTGGCCAAGTATTTAAAATAAAATGTTTTGTTTTGATTAAAAATAGTAAAGGTTTATTTAAATAAAATAAAATAATATCCAAATTTTATTTAAATAAAAGGTTTTACCATTTTAATTTAAACATCAAAACTTATTAAATTAATTGAAATAAGTCTTCTAAGTATTTTATTTTCTTAATTAAAACATATTAAAGTGTTTTGGCTTTATTTTAGATTTCAAAATAAATATCTTAAATAAAATAAATCCTAGTTGATTTAATAATGAAGGTCTATTGTATCTGATTGTTAATGGACCAAAAATAAAGATGTTATTTTATTTTAAACAAGTTTTCCAAATATTCTTATATTTCAAGTAAAACCTACTGATTTGGTTTTAAGAATATTTAGATTTCAAATAAAGATTCTATTAACAAAAGCAAACCCATATGATTAATAAACCATGGTTCATTTTAAATAAATGAATGGAACCTAAAAAGATCTAAAAATATTATTTTATTTTATTTCTAGAATTGGGTTTTGATACTAAACAGAACAAAAGTTCAAACTTTCAAAGTCTGGTGATTGTTTGTCTTGATTTGATTGTTGAAACATATGTTTGAAATTCAAATCAGAAATTGGATTCAGAAAAAGAAAAAGGATTCAGAAATAGAAAAAAAAAGAAATCGACCCAACCCAATGTAACAAAGAATTTCACCTAGCCCAATTGCTCCACGCTCAATCGCTTTTTCCTCACTCAGGAACTTAACCGCAGACCCACCGTGGACTTCACTCTCATTTCTTTTCCCACGACGGTGGACCCCACCTCTCATCGTCCACACCCGCTGACCCTCTCCCAAAACTTCCGCCGTTCGCCATTCAAAGCCGCGTTCAATTCTCAGTAATGTCGCGCGTTAATCTCGCCGTGACTGCACTCTATAAGTCGCCAGCGTCCCTTCTTCATTTCTCCTCTGACTCCTTCCTCAATCACGCCACCAGGCCGCCCCAATTCCTCCTCGAGCTCCTCTATTCCGACCACCGTCTCCGGCCAATTCAGGCCAGTACACGCCACCCCCTGCCTTTCCGAGCACACGAGCACGTTCACCACTCCTGACGCATCCCCTGCACCCGTTCAACCACGGCGCCCAGTGTCGGCTTTGACAAGCTCGGCGGCGCCGTCTCCTTCTCCGACGACGCCCTGTAAACCAGTCGCCTCTTCTTCGCTCACGCACAAAGACCTCTGTGATCTCCTGCGTCTAACCTTACCCTCGGTTGTTCTTCTCGTGACCTTTAGCGACGACTCCGACCACGACTGAGACCACCCGACGTCGTTCTATACTCCGGCGAGCAATCACAGGTCGAGCACCACCCCCTGCCACGACAAGCACACGTCGAGCATCACCCCGTCCTCGCGACCTCGGTAAGCCTACTCTCTTCCTCTCTCGCTTCCTAGAACCACCGCAGAGCCACCGCCTGGCCAGGCGCCGCTAAGCCACCGCCGCCGCCCCTTTTGGTCAAACTCACAGAGCCGTTCGATCTAGATCGGGCGAGCGAGATAGAATCACTTAGTCGCGAAGAGGTACGCAATAGGGACCATGCGATCTAACTTGATCCAACGCACCGCGTTGCCGATCCGGCCGAACCGGTACCGTCCAGTTAAAACACGCCGCGTGTCACCTATTCTGTTTAAAAACAGATGTGAAAACAGAAATATTTGCAAACTTCAAACCCTTGTATCTTTGGATCCACACGTCCAAAAATTACAAATTTTATGTCGATGGATTCAGGAGAGCAAGACCTAACCAACCATGGCCTTAGTTTAGAAAATAGTATCCGTTAGTTTGCTTGATTTTGCTGATTCTTTTGTGAGCTTGTTTAGAGTAGAAAAATTGTTTAAAATTGATTTTAGGGTTAAATCTTTTGCAGAATGGTTTATAGTGACCTTACCGACCCTAGGAACCATCCCATGGCTTTGAAAATAGATTTGGATGAATTTAGGAAGGATTAAAAGAATTACTCCATTTCTAGCCAAGTGAAAATAATGGTTTTATTATGAGAATGATTTTGGAATAAAACCCTTGGGAAAATATTTTTATTCAAAACTACTGACCCAAAACACCAAGTCTGAGAGCTAGAAACTTGGGGTGAAGACTTAAAGGTTTTAGATTTGGTAAAACTAATTTCCACCACATAAAACGATGAATGGTTTTAAAAATGGTTTTTGAGCAAAACCCTCTAACTAATGAATTTGCCATTTTGGTAAATGACCAATTTGGACCTTACAAAGTTTAGAAACCTAGTGGAGACCATCGTTGCAATAGAACCATCCTTTGCATATTTATGCATGACTTAGATCCCATTGCTTTGTGAGTGTGAAATTGTTTGTTTGACTTTGGTTTGGAATGTTAGTTGATTTTGTGTTTGCTTGATTGACTTGTAGTGAATTTAGCAAAGTGTGAGACTAGCAAGATCAAGGAGTGAACCACCATTCACTACCAAAAAGGCAAGTGACACTATCATCTAAAGTCCTACTACTTTCATTATATACTTAGTGGATTTTGGAAACATGCATGAAAATAATTTATACTTATGCTATGCTAAATACTAATAGGATTCCCTATACACTCCTTAGTGAAATATTGTAGTTGATACATTCTTAGCCATGCTATATTTTGAAAAATAGATACATGTTGAGATTTTACAAAGGTTGAGAAAAGGACTTGTGTTTTACATAATAAAACAAGGACTCAATGAACCACCTAGGTGGAGGACACTTCAAATTTTGGAGAAGGTGGCAACAAAAGGAACCATGCCTATGGCAATCACTTTGTGTTGTGCTCCAAATAAAAACCACCTAGGAAACTTAGAGATCAAACATGCTTCTCCAATTGTGGCTTTCGTGTGCAACCACATGCTATTATGGCTCTGGCTTAGTCAATTACATTAGGAAGACCCATACATTGTCTTTAGTTACTGGACATGGGGATCTGGAATGCTTCATGGGGGCTGAAGACAAAGCTAGCAATGATGTATCGGAGGACCTTTTGGAAAGACTTCACACATTCTCGATCACAAGACTCCATCTTGGTGAGCACTAATCCAGAGGGCCACCGGTGGCAACGGGATGGGATTGTGACATGTGGGTAAAGTGTACTCCTTTTGCAGAAGTTAATAAAATCTAAGTACTTAGCCGTGTCCCCGGTTATGGACAATACTGAGCAACTAAAGTTTGAACTATGGGAGATCTCGACATTCTAACTTCTAAAATAAAAACTTGATGCCCTTGTGTGTCTACCAAGGAATTCAAAGAGATTTTGTTAAAGCTTGATGCACTTGGGGTTACCAAGGTGCTCAAGAAATTGTGCTTAAAGCATGTTGTACTTGGGGTTACCAAGGAACTCATGAGATTTTAAAGCTTGTTGCACTTGGGGTTACCAAGTGGCTCAAGAGATTTTGACAAGGACTTGAACACTTGAGTTTCTACCAAGGAGTTCAAGGGATTCTTGGAAAAGAGATTTGACAAAGGACCAAAACCATTTTTGAAAAGATAGGATAAAATATTGCTTTGTGCAAATAAGCCTTAAACTCTACTTAGCCAAATATGCATGTATTGATAGGATCCACTCTTATTAAACATAGAAGTGAAGCTTGCCAATACAATTCAAAATGTATTGACCCATGTGGCTGTAACTTGTAATATTGCAGGTTTGATTAATAGTGAAGATTGATTGATTAGGATTACAAAGTCTACAACCAACATCTGCCTGTGGCACTTTGAAGATGAAGGACCCATGACTATAGTTATTCCGCTGCAATGTAATGTAATAGCCAATTGAGCTATGTATGATGTAATAAAATTATGTTATTCCTGGTTATAAAGTTATATTATGACCTTTGTTTCTTGGTATTACATCTAAACTGTGGATGCTAGCTATTGATCCAGGGACTAGCATTGTAAACACAGGAGGAATCTACCTTATTAGGTTGAGACCTCTACAGATGGTATCAGAGCATTGTGTTGCCTATAGGATTTGTAAACCTAGGATTGGACAAAAAAAACCTTAGAAAAATAGGAGTTGTTTTGTTCCAAAAACTTATTTACAAAACACTTGTAAAACTCTTTCCTCAACCATTTTTATTTCAACTCTACTTCTCCTCTACTTCAACTTGATGGAAACAAAAACCTACCCATGGCCAAAGACTACACCATGTGCAAAGGACTTCTTCAACTTCTTCAACTCTAATGACTTCAACATCTTCAGCATATTCACCAAGGACTTCCAACTTGGATATCGCTAAGGACTACAAGTGGAACAAGGAAGTCCTACTCAAGAATTAGAGACTGAGGGAATGCAAAATAAGAAGGAGCTTGCATCACTTGAAGTTTTGTGACCAAGGAGTTTTTCTCAAGGAAACCTTGATCTCATGTAAGAAGAAGCAACCAAGAATGATGGAAAGATCACAAGTGAACCATATAGATGGACCACCATATACTAGTTAAGTCAAAACCACCAATTTGTGTGGTAGAACAAAAATATTTTGTTGACTAAGTATGTGTTTGAACCTTGTTTGAGTGAAATGTTTGACTTATGATTTCATGCACATTGCTTGTGTGAATTGTGATGTGTGTGATTAGAATTGAGTCCTTAGAAATATCTTGCATATTCTAATCTCTACCCAACCCAAACAGATGACTACTCCCAAAGACTCCAAGGTTGATGACACCAACACCAACCAAGCTGATAGCATGAAAGAGCTCATAGCAACCCAACACTAGTTGAACCAACTGACAGCTCAGTTCATACCCAACAATAGTGATAAAGATCCAGCACTGCAAAAATTTTTGGAAGAACAATCCCCACTGATGCTTAAGGTGACTAATCAAATGATCGACATGGAAGAAAGCTATCCCAAAAGAGTGTATGATAACAAGGATGACAAGAATGTTATTCTAGATGGAGCCCCATCTTGCATTGTTTGTGGAGACAAGGATCACACTTCCAAGGAGCATGAAGGTCAATGCCCTAACTGTGAAGAAAATCATCCTGTTGGACAATGTCCCACCTCTCAAGCTACTTGTTACCTTTGTGAAGGAAACGACCATGTTCCCATCCAATGCCCCATCTACTCCATGGTGGAACAAAGGAAACAAGAAGGATCCAAGTCTACCAAAGGAAAAGGACCACTTATACCTCCAAGCAAGACAACCCAATTCCAAGGATCAAAGAAACCCAAGAAACCAAGAACAGACATGAACTTTGTGCAATATCGTAAATGTAAGGAAATGGGACACTACTCCAGTGAGTGCCCAGAGAACAAGAAAAATAAAGATATTGACCAAGTATGGTGCAACAACTGCAAAGAGTTAGGCCACTATGTAGCAACTTGTCCACAAGAGCCACGTAAGGAACTCAAGGACATCCACTGCTTCAACTGCAAGAACCCAGGACACTATGCAAGCAATTGTCCAGAAAATATGAAGAACAAGTTGAACAATCCTATGGAGAAACTCAACCTTGGCCCATGAGTCAAGTATGGAAACAAAATACACAATGCAAATGTTTGCTTAGAGAAGTTTTCCCAGGATCCCAAGAAGGACAATGTGTAATTTTTGTTTGAAAATTTTTAAGGGTGGTAGTGCCCTAGATGCTTTTGAGCCAACTTGTAACCCTAGCCTCCCCAAATCTCGGGACGAGATTTATTTTAAGGGTGGTAGACTGTCACATCCCAAGATTTTCCAAATCTTGTAATGTGAAAATAAATGAATAAAAATAGAACTTTGTTTGATTTTTCAGGGCCAGAAGAAACTTTTTGAATTTAATTGGAACTTCAAACCAATTTTGATCAAATAAAAATCCTAAAGGGATTTAAAAAGATAAGCATTTAATAAAGGAAAATAAAATATTTTGGTATTACTATCTTGGATCTTTTAATAAAAGATTTTGTTTTCAAAAGAAAAAGTGGATTTATAAATAAATATTATTTTACAGGGCCAAATTAAACCTTGGCCAAGTATTTAAAATAAAATGTTTTGTTTTGATTAAAAATAGTAAAGGTTTATTTAAATAAAATAAAATAATATCCAAATTTTATTTAAATAAAAGGTTTTACCATTTTAATTAAAACATCAAAACTTATTAAATTAATTGAAATAAGCCTTCTAAGTATTTTATTTTCTTAATTAAAACCTATTAAAGTGTTTTGGCTTTATTTTAGATTTCAAAATAAATATCTTAAATAAAATAAATCCTAGTTGATTTAATAATGAAGGTCTATTGTATCTGATTGTTAATGGACCAAAAATAAAGATGTTATTTTTATTTTAAACAAGTTTTCCAAATATTCTTATATTTCAAGTAAAACCTACTGATTTGGTTTTAAGAATATTTAGATTTCAAATAAAGATTCTATTAACAAAATCAAACCCATATGATTAATAAACCATGGTTCATTTTTAATAAATGAATGGAACCTAAAAAGATCTAAAAATATTATTTTATTTTATTTCTGGAATTGGGTTTTGATACTAAACAGAACAAAAGTTCAAACTTTCAAAGTCTGGTGATTTTATGTCTTGATTTGATTGTTGAAACATATGTTTGAAATTCAAAGAAAATTGATTCAGAAAATAAAAGGATTCAAATAAAAAAAAGAAATCGACCCAACCAACAGCCCAACAATGCCCACCTAGCCCACCTGTTCCCACGCTCAATCATTTTTCCTCACTCAAGAATTTAACCGCACAGAGACCAGTGGACCTTACTCTCATTTCTTTTCCCATCGACGGTGGACCCCACCTCATCGCTCATCATCGTCCACACCCGCCAATTCTCTCCCCAAAACTTCGCTGCTGCCATTCAAAGCCGCGTTCAATTCTCAGTAATGTCGCACGTTAATCTCGCCATGACTGCACTCTATAAGTCGCCAGCGTTCCTTCTTCATTTCTCCTTCGAATCCTCCCTCAATCACGCCACCAGGCCGCCCCAATTCCTCCTCGAGCTCCTCTATTCCGACCACCGTCTCCGGCCAATTCAGGCCAGTACACGCCACCCCCTGCCTTTCCGAGCACACGAGCACATTCACCACTCCCAGACGCATCCCCCTGTACCCGCCGTTCAACCATGGGCGCCCCAGAGAGTCGTCTTTGACAAGCTCTGATAGCGCTGCCGTCTGTCCCTTCTCCGACGACGCCTCCTAGGTAAACCAGGTCGCCCCTCTTCTTCTCGTCCACGCACACAGCACCTCTGTGATCTCCTGCGTCTAACCTTACCCTCGTTTGTTCTTCTCGTGACCTGTAGCGACGACTCCGACCACGACTGAGACCACCCGACGTCGTTCTATACTCCGGCGAGCAATCACAGGAGTACCTGAGCACCCCCTGCCACGATAAGCACACGTCGAGCATCACCCCGTCCTCGCGACCTCGGTAAGCCTAATCTCTTCCTCTCTCGCTTCCTAGAACCACCGCAGAGCCACCGCCTGGCCGCCGCCACCGCTGCCGCCCCTTTTGGTCAAACTCAGCGAGCCGTTCGATCTAGATCGGGCGAGCGAGATAGAATCACTTAGTCGCGAAGAGGTACGCAATAGGGACCATGCGATCTAACTTGATCCAACGCACCGCGTTGCCGATCCGGCCGAACCGGTACCGTCCAGTTAAAACACGCCGCGTGTCACCTATTATGTTTAAAAACAGATTTGAAAACAGAATTATTTGCAAACTTCAAACCCTTGTATCTTTGGATCCACACGTCCAAAAATTACAAATTTTATGTTGATGGATTCAGGAGAGCAAGACCTAACCAACCATGGCCTTAGTTTAGAAAATAGTACCTGTTAGTTTGCTTGATTTTGCAGATTCTTTTGTGAGCTTGTTTAGAGTAGAAAAATTGTTTAAAATTGATTTTAGGGTTAAATCTTTTGCAGAATGGTTTATAGCGACCTTACTGACCCTAGGAACCAACCCATGGCTTTGAAAATAGATTTGGAAGAATTTAGGAAGGATTAAAAGAATTAGTCCATTTCTAGCCAAGTGAAAATAATGGTTTTATTATGAGAATGATTTTGGAATAAAACCCTTGGGAAAATATTTTGATTCAAAACTACTGACCCAAAACACCAAGTCTGAGAGCTAGAAACTTGGGGTGAAGACTTAAAGGTTTTAGATTTGGTAAAACTAATTTCCACCACATAAAACGATGAATGGTTTTAAAAATGGTTTTTGAGCAAAACCCTCTAACTAATGACTTTGCCATTTTGGTAAATGACCAATTTGGACCTTACAAAGTTTAGAAACCTAGTGGAGACCATCCTTGCAATAGAACCATCCTTTGCATATTTATGCATGACTTAGATTCCATTGCTTTGTGAGTGTGAAATTGTTTGTTTGACTTTGGTTTGGAATGTTAGTTGATTTTGTGTTTGCTTGATTGACTTGTAGTGAATTTAGAAAAGTGTGAGACTAGCAAGATCAAGGAGTGAACCACCATTCCCTACCAAAAAGGCAAGTGACACTATCATCTAAAGTCCTACTACTTTCATTATATACTTAGTGGATTTTGGAAACATGCATGAAAATAATTTATACTTATGCTATGCTAAATCCTAATAGGATTCCCTATACACTCCTTAGTGAAATATTGTAGTTGATACATGCTTAGCCATGCTATATTTTGAAAAGAGATACATGTTGAGATTTTACAAAGGTTGAGAAAAGGACTTGTGTTTTACATAATAAAACAAGGACTCAATGAACCACCTAGGTGGAGGACACTTCAAATTTTGGAGAAGGTGGCAACAAAAGGAACCATGCCTATGGCAATCACTTTGTGTTGTCCTCCAAATAAAAACCACCTAGGAAACTTAGAGATCAAACATGCTTCTCCAATTGTGGCTTTCGTGTGCAACCACATGCTATTATGGATCTGGCTTAGTCAATTACATTAGGAAGACCCATACATTGTCTTTAGTTACTGGACATGGGGATCTGGAATGCTTCATGGGGGCTGAAGACAAAGCTAGCAATGATGTATGGGAGGACCTTTTGGAAAGACTTCGTCACATTCTCAGTCTGCCAGTACTCCATCTTGGTGAGCACTAATCCAGTAGGCCACTGGTGGCAAGAAGATGGGATTGTGACATGTGGGTAAAGTGTACTCCTTTTGCAGAAGTTAATAAAATCTAAATACTTAGCCGTGTCCCTGGTTATGGACAATACTGAGCAACTAAAGTTTGAACTATGGGAGATCTCGACATTCTAACTTCTAAAATAAAAACTTGATGCCCTTGTGTGTCTACCAAGGAATTCAAAGAGATTTTGTTAAATCTTGATGCACTTGGGGTTACCAAGGTGCTCAAGAAATTGTGCTTAAAGCATGTTGTACTTGGGGTTACCAAGGAACTCATGAGATTTTAAAGCTTGTTGCACTTGGGGTTACCAAGTGGCTCAAGAGATTTTGACAAGGACTTGAACACTTGAGTTTCTACCAAGGAGTTCAAGGGATTCTTGGAAAAGAGATTTGACAAAGGACCAAAACCATTTTTGAAAAGATAGGATAAAATATTGCTTTGTGCAAATAAGCCTTAAACTCTACTTAGCCAAATATGCATGTATTGATAGGATCCACTCTTATTAAACATAGAAGTGAAGCTTGCCAATACAATTCAAAATGTATTAACCCATGTGGCTGTAACTTGTAATATTGCAGGTTTGATTAATTTTAGTGAAGATTGATTGATTAGGATTACAAAGTCTACAACCAACATCTGCCTTTGACACTTTGAAGATGAAGGACCCATGACTATAGTTATTCCGCTGCAATGTAATGTAATAGCCAATTGAGCTATGTATGATGTAATAAAATTATGTTATTCCTGGTTATAAAGTTATATTATGACGTTTGTTTCTTGGTATTACATCTAAACTGTGGATGCTAGCTATTGATCCAGGGACTAGCATTGTAAACACAGGAGGAATCTACCTTATTAGTTTGAGACCTCTACACGTACGTTGTTTTACACACACTCACAAGCCTTAATAAGAAACACATGTGTGAAACTTATCTAAAAGGACAACACATTCTGAAGTAACCATTCCAGAATCCAAACCTTAGATCAACGTTATCCCCGGGATTCGAGTTTACGAAACTACATTATATTACTTATGCATAACAGCATCTTGCTTCTTTAAAAATTAGTCCTTACCAGACCAATGAGGCTGATTTCAGATATTGGATCTTATATTGTCTTGAAGACCGTGAGTAGATAATCTTGCAATCACAAAAGGCAAGTTCACACTTGCTCATGTCCTTTGATTATTTTTCGTAAAGTATTATGAAAATCTAGTGTTGTCAACACCTGCATTTCAAAAAGGTTAGAAAACACTATTTTGATAATAATGTAAATTATTGGTTACTTATCCAGGGTGATCAGCTAATCTATTAAGTCTGGCAGTGGGAATACCACTGCACATGACTATATCACCCAGGACTTAACAACCAATGTCGCCAGTGATTCTTGCGCCGTATATTGCGCGTTGACCATGAGATTTGGAATGGGACGGAGAAGTTAGCTGTATCTTTTCCCTCTCGCATGGAGCCGGATGTGCGGGTCATGGATGTTATCACTCGTAGCATGCACATATTGGTAATTCGTAGAGGATATGCAACATATGGGTGGGAACCATCAACGTCCCACGATAGTTCTGGAATCTGAATGGTCTGTATTTCCTATTGCCGTAATTCAATAAGTGGACATGGCATATACCAAGGAACCATGCGGGGTCGCGGAGAAGGCAGTGATTGTCTTGGATCTTAGGTTGGGCCTCAAACCAAGGAAGTTTGAACGGGAACATACTCTCGCCGTGCAACAAATCCTAAGGTCTCTCATGGCTAAAGTGACGCACCTCTGTAGAGTGTAAGAACTGTAACTTATTACTCCCTGTTCCGGGAAGGACCTACGAACATGGCGGGAAAGGAACTCCCTGAAAGTTCTGGTAAACCCGTGAATGCTGACGGACATAGATTTTCATAATAAAATCAACCTTTGAAGAAATGTTTATGAAAAATTGCATTTCCTATGACCTATGGTCTGTGGCTGTAGATATAGTGCATCAAACACTCCTTTTCTAGTGAACTTGCTCAGTACGCTCGTACTTAATGTATCTTCTTAACCCTTGCTAGATTCTAAAGCCATTAAGACGATGTCTACATCATGTTATGCTCCAGGAATCATCATCAAAAGCCCAAGCTCTTCAATAAAGTCAAGGAAGTCAACATATACATCAACTCAAGTGAAGACGAAGTTACTGATTAGATAGGAATATACTTTCTAGCCATAGAACCTATTCTGTAGGGTATTGCCATAGAAGCAATACCGGGTCATCAATTTAGATGTCAGTCTTATTAGTAGAATAGATTCGGAGTTCTTTATTTTTGAATCTCCTTGCAAGAAATTTCTTTCTCTCTATTTAACTAAGAGTGTTCTGTGGATCTTGTGTACCAAGTGAGTTGTAACCTTAGCCATGTATTGGACCTGCTGTGTTTCTGTTGTACCACTCTGAGGGATGTAATACTGGTGAACAGTGTTTCATTAGTGTTATGTCAACGACTATAGTATACTACATCATGAAGTGGTATGCTTTGGGTCACTGGTCGGTGTCAGAGCATATGCTTTGACCTTAGGATAAAAACTCTTTTAGGAAGATTTGTAGGTTGTATAGTGACTATAGGAGCCATCTTACCTAGCCAAATATTGTGATGACTTGTGAGAAGAATCCACTTGAGGATAAATTTGTCACTAGATACTTAAGTCATTCTTTCTTAGTAGTAATTATTTTATATTTTCTCAGTATAGTGCTAATTAGTGTCTTCCGAAGGAGACATAACCACCAAGATACGGTAGGAAAGCCAATTGGTCACAGTAGATTAGGATCGAGTGTAAGACATTAATTGAAGTAGTCCTAATGGTATAGCCTAACTCTAGAATCCAAGTAGCATAGTGGAATCTTATTGTTAATTGGTAACCAAAGACAACATGATGAATATCATTAGGATTAATGTTGATTTAATGGGTAGTAATCATGTGGGATTCACTTCAGAATTCTACGTGATGAAGTGAAATTATGTTAAGAATTAATAATGGTGTAGTGAGAAACAAAGTCATCATGGTTATATTAGCTTCTGAATCATGTAAATAGGTAAAACATAACAAGATCATGGTGAGATCAGCTCCGAAACCATGATGAGAGTATAAATATGACAAGAAAATTAGTCAATTAGCTTGGAGTAGAAGTATGAAAATACCATGGTAGAGCTATGATAGAAGTCATAGGTGTCATAAAATAGTGATAACCTTAAATTTTAGGGGTTCAATAGAAACTTATTAGTCTTTTTGAGAGATCATGTGAGATTAATTACTAAATAAGAAAGGTTGGTCATAGTTAATCATTGCAAGAGGTGAGACAAAAGGTTAGTCAAAAACCAAATTGAGACCACTTTTCTTAAGATTATCCTGTTGCACTTGAGAAATTTGGGTAAAAGTTGAGATAAAGAATAGTTTGACCCTATGTTCTAAGTATCACGATGTAAACCTATACGAGGAGGTGTCATATACTACAGAAATAATCCTAAATTCTAGAGATACTATACTCAACTATTATATTCTGGGCTTAGAATATTGTGTGTTATATGTACCACATTTGGATTTATTGGTTTTTCTTGGATCTTCTTAATTGACTAGATCTGTACATGAAGTTTGACTTGATGTGCAAATGCATGTTCCAATATACAGTTACTACTTGATGTTATAGACCTAGATAGGAATGGGAATTCGTGTGAGAGAGTGACGAGTTCCAAAGACCAAGATGAAGACCTACATGAAGGGTAAAGACAAGTATGAGGAGTATCAATCCAATTTGAAGGATGAATCAAGTTAAGATCATTGTTAGTCATCTATAAGAAGGAAGAGTCATGTAGGAAATACATCGAGCAACAAGAAGTAATAAACGTTAGGTCCACCCAAAATAGGTGATGTTGCCAAGAAGTTAATGAAGTAGTTGAACCGAGTTCATGGAAGCATCATGAATTAGTACAAAGAAGAAGCCTTGGAACCAAAATGGTATTCAAGCTCTGACAATTCAGAGAGAATGCCATAAGGATGTTGGAAGCCGTAGGGTAATACCTACAACCTAGGATGATCCGCAGCTGGTATTTGATCCACAGTTGGTATCTTGTCCGCAACCATTGTTAGTTGACATAGTTAACCAGATCATCTTAATGGTTGCATAAAGAGCATAAAACTTGGCCTAAGTAAGAGAAGACATAAAAAGTATAATGAAACGACAGTTTTCTAAAGCGCTTCGCAAATTCAGGCCTACCAAAGCGAAAATGTGCAAATAAAAAGTAAGACAAATAATCTTGGAAGATCTATCTCGGAGATCCACAATTGTGTGGGTATACCGTAAGTTCTTTCGTGAGACCTTAAAGAGGTATAGTATAAGCTGGATAGAGACCAATATCCTAGTTATGAAGCCAATGGTTACTATAAAGGCGGTTTAGAGACCATTAGTAAACCCTAAGGGGGAAAGTAAACAGCAAATGAAAGTATTGTTATCTAATCATCTGATTAAAGGTTGGAGAGCAAATACTAACCTATGCCAACGTTAAGCCTTATTTTCATAGGGGTAAAAGAAGCCATCATTATAAAAGTACTCTTAGAAGTAAGTCTGGATGAAAGATAGAAGTTTATTTCAAGATAGTAGTATTCAAACCTTAAGGCAATTATTAAATGGTAGTTAAAGAAGTACTTAAGGTGATAATGAAAGCATTAACTAAAGCTTTCTAAGACAAACGCTTAAGGGTGATAAAATAGATTAACCCTAATAGAATAATTCTAAAGGAAACAATTCTTATGTAATCCTTAAGAAGTAATAACCCACATCCAATTGGATATGTATAGTGAAACAAGAAATTCTGATGGGTATGGACTAAATGTGTTCAAATCCAATGTTCAGAAGGACTACCAGTATAAACCATACCATGACAACCCAAAAAGTTAGTCTTTTAGCCATAACTATTGTCTAACAAAAATTTAAAAGCTGTTTTAGCGAGACTTCCTAGACCTTATACAATATAGTAAGGAAGTTCGATGATCAAGTGAAGGAGTTGGAATGGAATACCTAATCAGGTAAATGAACTAAAGAAGAAACTCCAATTTAAGGATTCCATAATGAGAACATATCCCTAAGGGATGATAGTAAAAGGAACTTTGGAGTATCGAAGACAACAAGTTGGAGATTGCCAAGAATGGTAAGAATTCAAGGAAAATATCTGGATATGGGATAATACAATTATTACCATTTGAGGTTACCATGAAGTTGAGAGGTGTCATAACCAATACAAGACAATTCCTTACTCCGAAACATGAGTATATGAACTTCAAGGACGAAGTTTATTTTAAGGGGGAGAGTCTGTAACATCCCAGCATTAGAGCTTAGAAATAAGATGAACACAGATGTATGCATTGAATTCATGCATAGAAAATCTGAATAATTTTTGCGACTTTGAACAAAACTTGTCAAAGTGATTGAAGCTTCTCTCAACTTGATGCAATTGGAGTAGATCATCAAGTTGACTGCGATAAGTTTCAATATGACCTTTGCTAAAATCATTATTTTGGGTAATGGTAATTTGATCTAAGGGTAGATCAAATATAATGTAACTAAACCATTACACATTGATTAATGATTATAATTTGATACTTATGTGATCATTCCATGGTATTAATTTCATTTACCATGAAAATCAAACTATGAATATAATTCAAGTAATAAGAATATGAGAACCAATTCTTGATCCACTTTATCCTTATTTATCTTTACCATGAGTATCATGGTAATATCTAACCTTAAATCTTTAGTGGGATTAAGTAGGAAAGAAACCAAGTCAAGATCATTCACCACATATCTTTCTTTCCATATTAATCCTTATCATCTCTATTGAACCTTATTCTAATATCCCTTGTTCATCAATGTTGAGTAATCCACTATTGATCTATCAACTCTTGTTTTTATCTTAGCATTCACTTAAATCCTTTTGAGAAGGAAGTAAGAAGAGGCAAGTAGTAATGATAGTTTTGGATATCATCTATAGGATGGGAGTGAGTGAAGAGAATCAAATCAATAGGATTATTGATGAAGTTAGCTCACTCCTGAAATGATAGAAGAGTTATTTGGAATATATAATCATATGGTGTTAAAGAAGATTATAAGGATAAATCCTGAAGCAAGTTACCAAGGAGTAATCCTATTGGATTAAGCAGGCATAGTCCTGAATAACATCCCTTAATCCAATAGAGATGCTAAGAAGATAAATTCAATACAACTATAATGTTGTATTGATGAAAACTTTGGTTAGCCAACTGGAAACCTAAACCATAAAGAATCAAAGGATTATAACTATCATGCTTTAGTCACCAAGATTGAATGCTTATATCAAGTATAAGGGACATTGGTGGATAGAACATGATTGAACCCTAGTATAGATATATTATCCTAGATTAGTCATTACAAGTCACATTAATATAATGTGAGGTTGGATTATGAATTACTAGAGTTGAGTAAAATAAGATAGTATGGTTAAGCTAAGGCTAGCGTAGCATTGAGTTATTGAAGTAGTGTTATTCCTCTTAAAAGGTTGTAAGATTTTGAGGAGAGTAGTTTGAATTATACATCTATTGGAATATTGTTAGTGATGAAGATAAAGGAAGTGTATAAATGGAGTTAGAAGTAACTACTTGTTGTATTGGAGGTTATCAGCAGTAGAGTTGTTGATATAACATAGTATAGTTATGAGAATATTATGAGAAGCTTTAGTGTTAAGATCTTTGGATTTATAAATGGATTTAGAGGAATAAAAGGTGGATAAGAATATTCTTGTGAAGTAAAGCTCATCATGTTAACACATGATGATGAATAGGAAGGAGTAGTATATCTAGGAAAGGAATTCTTTAAGTAGAAGTCAAGAATTATGAATTATGGAGGATAGGAATTCTTGGCAAAACATTCAACCTTAAATCTGTAATCAAACTCATCATCTATTTCATATATTGGATTAAACATCTTAATTCCATACTGGTTTATAGGAATACTTTCCTATAGTAAATCACTGAAGCATATCTTTGGCACTTTCAAACATTCAAATCATATATGCCTAGAAACTAGAGTTATCAATTCTTTTTCATAAGTTAGTCTAAAGAACAACCCCAATATTTTATCTTGGATGGTGATACCATTCACGAACACAAGTCTGAAGACAATATGACTTAAACCGTTAATTTATATCTATGTCTATAAAAGAATATGAGTATATTAAGTCTCCTAAAAACTTAGGATCAACATTTACAATTCAAACCCTAACTCCTATGTTAGTTATAATAAAATATATACCTTGATATCACTAAAACTCATGGGAATAATATTAACCATATTAACTCCCTAGACCTTTATGTATCATATAATAATGAAGGATCACCATATAAAAGTTTCCTAAAAAAACTATAAGTTAATAAAGATGAAGTATTATGGACGAGTAATAATAATTTACTTTTAAATAAGATATGGTTTATTAGGTAAATCCAATTTATAACCAAAGGTCCCTCAAATATATTAAAGACAAAATGATCTATTAAGAGAAGATAAAGAAATTATAACATTGTATAATAAAAGATCACTATATGATTCTAAATACAACTCATTACTGCTGCAAACACTTAGCAAATAATTCTATAAAGAAATCTTTAACCAATTGTGCAAAATTCAAATCTGAAAATAAAATAGAAAATAGAAAAGGAAATCAGAAAATAAAAAAAACAGTCCCGAGCAGCAGGCCGGCCCAGAACTTTTTCTCTACCAAACCACCGCCTGACGCAACTTGCTGCAGCCCATGTTGGCCCACACACGGCCTACTTCTGGCCCGTACCTCTTCGACTCTGTCCTTCGTCGTCTTCCTCGCTGGTAGAAGAAGCTGCGTGGCTACGCGGCCGTCGTCGATCCTTCGTCGCGCTGTGATGCGTGCCTCAGCTGTTGGGGGGTAGGATAAGAACGCTCGTGATCTCCTCTATCCACTCGTAGCCGAGTCACTCTCTCTTGTGCCCTCTCCAAAAAATTCCCCAATCATGCTAAAACCCTAACTCGCCGGAGTTGCTCGTGGTCGCCGTTTGAGACTGCCCCAAGGCCAACTGAAGGTCCCACAAGCTCCGCCATGGTGGACTTCGTCTGCTAGGAGGAGGAATCGAGCCGGGAAGCCTGAAATCATGTGCATCGAGTTCGTATGTCTGCCGCTCGCCGTCGACCATGGTGACGTCGTCTGAGCTCGCCTCTCCTTGCCGTCGTCACTACAAGATTCCTGGTTAGCTTCTGCTTCTGATAGTTCTCTCCGATTTGCTGCAAGTCGTCTGTAGCGCCTAGTACGCATGAACCCAAGCGGGCCACCGCCGGAGCTCGTCGGAGCTAGTGCTCCGGTGACCATTCTAGGGTGGCGCGACCATTGTTCGACTGGCCGTTTCATCCTCTCTTCAACGCACCAAACTACGTGACCTGAAACGTCGTAGATCGCCACCGGTGACCTTGATCTGGTGGTGGAGGTCGCACTGACGTCAGTGTGACGTCGTGCTGGAGTCACCCTGCCAGCTCAACGTCGTTTGACCAGGTCCTTGTTCCACGTGGCACACCAACGTGGTTACGGCACACCAGTCAGTGACTAGGGCTAGGTGTCGGTGCGGTGTAAAAACCTTAGTGTTTGTTTAGGAAATAAATCAAATATTACAAATCCAAATCTAAATATTCCAGAAATTAAATAAAATCATTAAATCTTGTTAAATTAATCACTTCTGTTTTATAATACATAAAAAAATGTTTTATATATGAAAATTTCCAAAAAAAATAAAATCTATAACATTAAACCATTATCAAACATTATTATGTTAATTATTTAAATAAACATTATTTAATAAAGGTTTTATAAGTAATAACACTTTGATAATTCATAATTAAATACTCGTAAATGATACAAATATAAATAAAATACCAAAAATCTTAGAAAAATAAGAACTATAATTCAAAACTATAATCATAAATTATTAGTTCACTTAATTAAATATTTATTATTAATTAAGTATTTATAAAGCAATAAACCTTATAAAAATCATATTTTATTATTCAAAATCATAAAAATACTTATAATACACCAAAATAATCATAAAAATAATATTTAAACCTATTTCTTTTGTTAATAATTCATATAAGGGTAAATAAAATTTGCTAATATTCTAAAATTAACCAATTAAAGTCTAATAAATAGTATTAATCTTAAATATTGATAATATAAAATCAAATTGGTCCAACACATTTTAAATACAATTTTATTGAATTATCCTTCAACCATATGAGTAGTTTATTTTCTAAGAAGATCTTTAACAAATATCAAATCTTCAAGAATAATTGAGACTAAATCCAATCTTCTCCAATACTTCAACCACAAGTTTTCAAACATATCCAAACACTATAGTGAATCCATAAATAGTTAAGTAATATTACTTCTTGTTTACAAACTATAACCACTCATCTATAAAAAGGTAAATGATTCTATTCCAGTATAATGTTAGGAAACCACTATTCAAATAGAGGTGTTACCATTCTTAAAGTATCCTTAGAGAAACATTATGAAGTACACAAGGTCAAAACAACATAGCAATATACCTTAAATCCGTCTATGTCTTTAAAGTTAACTTTAGTCTACAATACTTTAACTATTATACTAAAGACTTTGTTATGTGTTTTATAGTTACCTTTGGTCTGTTATAATTAAGCCATAAAGCATCTCAAGTCCAAACTATTCAAACAAGCACAAACAACATCGACCACATTGGAGTAACCACAAAAACTGTTTTGACCATAGAAAAGGAATCTTTTCTTCAAAAGTTATTCATTTTTCCACTTTAGTCAACAAACCTTATAATAATATTTCCAACTCTTAACAAATTAAATTCAAGGACTCTCATCATAATTAACAAATGAAAATTAATCACAATTACGTTGTTTCAAACCTTATTTGAATAATCAGGATGGTAAATACCTAAGTTATTTATTATTGCCATTACTTGTAAAGTAAAATTTGAAGATAAACAATTCTTATATAAGTAGTCTTTGAGTAGCATACCGCAATAGTATATCCTATTGTTGTATACCATTATGTTTACACGTTGTTTTACACACACTCACAAGCCTTAATAAGAAACACATGTGTGAAACTTATATAAAAGGACAACACATTCTGAAGTAACCATTCCAGATTCCAAACCTTAGATCAACGTTATCCCCGGGATTAGAGTTTACGAAACTGCATTACATTACTTATGCATAACAGCATCTTGCTTCTTTAAACATTAGTCCTTACCGGACCAATGATGCTGATTTCAGATATTGGATCTTATATTGTCTTGAAGACCGTGAGTAGATAATCTTGCAATCACAAAAGGCAAGTTCACACTTGCTCATGTCCTTTGATTATTTTTCGTAAAGTATTTTGAAAATCTAATGTTGTCACCACCTGCATTTCAAAAAGTTCAGAAAACACTATTTTGATAATATTGTAAATTGTTGGTTACTGATCCAGGGTGATCAGCTAATCTATTAAGTCTGGCAGTGGGAATACCACTTCACATGAATATATCACCTAGGACTTAACAACCAATGTCGCCAGTGATTCTTGCGCCGTATATTACGCATTGACCATGAGATTTGGAATGGGACAGAGAAGTCAGCTCTATCTTTTTTCCTCTCGCATGGAGCCAGATGTGCGGCTCGTGGCTGTTATCACTCGTAGCGTGCATATATTGATAATTCGTAGAGGATATGCAACATATGGGTGGGAACCCTCAACGTCCCATGATAGTTCTGGCATCTGAATGGTATGTATTTCCTATTGCTGTAATTCAGTAAGTGGACATGGCATACACCAAGGAGACATGCGGGGTCGCGAAGAAGGCAGTGATTGGCTTGGATCTTAGGTTGGGCCTTAAACCAAGGAAATTTGAACGGGAACATACTCTCGGCCGTGCAACAAAGCCTAAGGTATCTCATGGGTAAAGTGACGCACCTCTGTAGAGTGTAAGAACTGTAACTTGTTACTCCCTGTTCCGGGAAGGAGCTACGAACGCGGTGGGAAAGGAACTCCCTAAAAGTTCTGGTAAACCCGTGAAGGCTGACAGACATAGATTTTCATAAAAAAAGCAACCTTTGAAGAAATGTTTATGAAAACTTGCATTGCCTATGACCTATTGTCTATGGCTATAGATATAGTGCATCAAACACTCCTTTTCTAGTGAACTTGCTCAGTACGCTCGTACTCAATGTATCTTCTTAACCCTTGCTAGATTCTAAAGCCATTGAGACGATGTCTACATCAAGTTATGCTCCAGGAATCATCATCAAAATCCCAAGCTCTTCAATAAAGTCAAGGAAGTCAACATATACATCAACTCAAGTGAAGACGAAGTTACTGATTAGATAGGAATATACTTTCTAGCCATAGAACCTATTCTGTAGGGTATTGCCATAGAAGCAATACCGGGTCATCAATTTAGATGTCAGTCTTATTAGTAGAATAAATTCGGAGTTCTTTATTTTTGAATCTCCTTGCAAGAAATTTCTTTCTCTCTATTTAACTAAGAGTGTTCTGTGGATCTTGTGTACCAAGTGAGTTGTAACCTTAGCCATGTATTGGACCTGCTGTGTTTCTGTTGTACCACTCTGAGGGATGTAATACTGGTGAACAGTGTTTCATTAGTGTTATGTCAACGACTATAGTATACTACATCATGAAGTGGTATGCTGGGTCACAGCGGCTGGTGTCAGAGCATATGCTTTGACCTTAGGATAAAAACTCTTTTAGGAAGATTTGTAGGTTGTATAGTGACTATAGGAGCCATCTTACCTAGCCAAATATTGTGATGACTTGTGAGAAGAATCCACTTGAGGATAAATTTGTCACTAGATACTTAAGTCATTCTTTCTTAGTAGTAATTATTTTATATTTTCTCAGTATAGTGCTAATTAGTGTCTTCCGAAGGAGACATAACCACCAAGATACGGTAGGAAAGCCAATTGGTCACAGTAGATTAGGATCGAGTGTAAGACATCAATTGAAGTAGTCCTAATGGTATAGCCTAACTCTAGAATCCAAGTAGCACAGTGGAATCTTATTGTTAATTGGTAACCAAAGACAACATGATGAATATCATTAGGATTAATGTTGATTTAATGGGTAGTAATCATGTGGGATTCACTTCAGAATTCTACGTGATGAAGTGAAATTATGTTAAGAATTAATAATGGTGTAGTGAGAAACAAAGTCATCATGGTTAGATTAGCTTCTGAATCATGTAACTAGGTAAAACATAACAAGATCATGGTGAGATTAGCTCCGAAACCATGATGAGAGTATAAATATGACAAGAAAATTAGTAAATTAGCTTGGAGTAGAAGTATGAAAATACCATGGTAGAGCTATGATAGAAGTCATAGGTGTCATAAAATAGTGATAACCTTCAATTTTAGGGGTTCAATAGAAACTTATTAGTCTTTTTGAGAGATCATGTGAGATTAGTTACTAAATAAGAAAGGTTGGTCATAGTTAATCATTGCAAGAGGTGAGACAAAAGGTTAGTCAAAAACCAAACTGAGACCACTTTTCATAAGATTATCCTGTTGCACTTGAGCAATTTGGGTAAATGTTGAGATAAAGAATAGTTTGACCCTATGTGCTAAGTATCACGATGTAAACCTATATGAGGAGGTGTCATATACTACACAACTAAGCCTGAATTCTAGAGATACTATACTCAACTATTATATTCTGGGCATAGAATATTATGTGTTATATGTACCACATTTGGATTTATTGGTTTTTCTTGTATCTTCTTGATTGACTAGATCTGTACAAGTTTGACTTGATGTGCAAATGCATGTTGCAATATACAGTTACTACTTGATGTTATAGACCTCGATTGGAATGGGAATTCGTGTGAGAGAGTGACGAGTTCCAAAGACCAAGATGAAGACCTACTTGAAGGGTAAAGCCAAGTATGAGGAGTATCAATCCAATTTGAAGGATGAATCAAGTTCAGATCATTGTTAGTCATCTATAAGAAGGAAGAGTCATGTAGGAAGTACATCGAGCAACAAGAAGTAATAAACGTTTGGCCCACCCAAAATAGGTGATGTTGCTAAGAAGTTAATGAAGTAGTTGAACCGATTTCATGGAAGCATCATGAATTAGTACAAAGAAGAAGCCTTGGAACCAAAATGGTATTCAAGCTCTGACAATTTAGATAGAATGCCATAAGGATGTTGGAAGCCGTAGGGTAATACCTACAACCTAGGATGATCCACAGCTGGTATTTGATCCACAGTTAGTATCTTGTCCGCAGCCGGTGTTGGTTAACATAGTTAACCAGATCATCTTAATGGTTGCATAAAGAGCATAAAACTTGGCCTAAGTAAGAGAAGACATAAAAAGTATAATAATTAAATGACAGTTTTCTAAAGCGCTTCTCAAAGTCAGGCCTACCAAAGCGAAAATGTGCAAATAAAAAGTAAGACAAATAATCTTGGAAGATCTATCTCGGAGATCCACAATTGTGTGGGTATACCGTAAGTTCTTTTGTGAGACCTTAAAGAGGTATAGTATAAGCTGGATAGAGACCAATATCCTAGTTATGAAGTCAATGGTTACTATAAAGGCGGTTTAGAGACCATTAGTAAACCCTAAGGGGGAGAGTAAACAGTAAATGAAAGTATTGTTATCTAATCATCCGATTAAAGGTTGGAGAGGAAATACTAACCTATGCCAACGTTAAGCCTTATTTTCATAGGGGTAAAAGAAGCCATCATTATAAAAGTACTCTTAGAAGTAAGTCTGGATGAAAGATAGAAGTTTATTTCAAGATAGTAGTATTCAAACCTTAAGGCAATTATTAAATGGTAGTTAAAGAAGTACTTAAGGTGATAATGAAAGCTTTAACTAAAGCTTGCTAAGACAAAAGCTTAAGGGTGATAAAATAGATTAACCCTAATAGAATAATTCTAAGGGAAACAATTCTTAAGTAATCCTTAAGAAGTAATAACCCACATCCAATTGGATATGTATAGTGAAACAAGAAATTACGATGGGTATGGACTAAATGTGTTCAAATCCAATCTTCAGAAGGACTACCGGTATAAACCATACCATGACAACCCAAAAAGTTAGTCTTTTAGCCATAACTATTGTCTAACAAAAATTTAAGGATTCCATAATGAGAACATATCCCTAAGGGATGATAGTAAAAGGAACTTTGGAGTATCGAAGACAACAAGTTGGATATTGCCAAGAATGGTAAGAATTCAAGGAAAATATCTGTATATGGGATAATACAATTATTACCATTTGAGGTTACCATGAAGTTGAGAAGTGTCATAACCAATGTCACATCCCAAGATTTTCCAAATCTTGTAATGTGAAAAATAAATAAATAGAAATAAAACTTTGTTGATTTTCAGGGTGAGAAGAAACTTTTTGAATCCAATTGGAAGCTTTCAAACCTATTTGGATCAAATAAAATCCTAAAGGGATTTAAAAAGATAAATAAACAATAAAGCTAAAAATATTTGAAATTACTATTTTTGAATCTTTTAATAAAAAGATTTGGTTTTCAAATAAAAAGGTAGAAACATAAATAAGGATTATTTTATAGAGCCAAATTAAACCTTGGCCAAGCTTTTGAAATAAAACATTTTGTTTTGATCAAAAGAATAAGGATTTATTTAAGTAAAATAATAGGGATTTATTAATACCCAATTTTGTTAAAGTAAAGACTTTTCCTTTTTTTAATAAAACATTAAAACTTATTAATTTATTTTAAATAAGTTTTCCAAGTATTTTATATTCTCAAACAAAACCTACTGAAGTGTTTTTGGTTTTAATTAGATTCCAAATAAATAATTTAAATAAAAAAATCCTATTTGATTTAATAACTAAGGTCCATTTTATTTAATTAATAAATGGATCCTAAAAAGAATAAAATATTATTTTGGGACTTGGAATATTGTTGTTAAACAGAACCAAACTCAATTGTAAAGTTTAGTGAAGTTTTGAATTGTTTTGAATTTTTGTTTTGTTGGTTGAAATTCAAAACAGGAAATTCAAACAGAAAAAGGAAAAGATTCAGAACAAAAAAAATGTGCAAAGGACACAGCCCAGCCGGCCAGCCCAACAAGCCCAACAGCAAGCCCACCCCACTCTCTCTCGCGAAACGTTTTCTCACTCAAACACTCACCCGCAGCGTCGCAGACAGTTGGACCCCACCGCACCTTTCCTCTATCGCTGACGAGACGACCCCACGCCAAGTCACCTTCTTCCTCACCCCGCGGTGACCACGTCCCCCTCTCGCCGGCCGTTTCTGCAGGATTCAATACGCGTTGATTCAGCGACCATTACTCGCCGTGACTGCGCCCTATTAACCGCCCTGGCCTCCTCTCCATTTCCCCTCACGCGCCTCCCTCTCTGCCCCAAAGGCGCGAATTTCGCCACACACCCTCACTGCTCCGACCACCGTCCCCAGCCAATTCCGGCGAGCCCAACCACCGCCTTGCCTCCTCGCCGAAGCTCACACACTCCCTAGACCTAGGCGCACCTCCCTGTGCCTTTAGTTCGCCCGCGCTCGCCCCAGAGTGTCAGCAAGGACCAGCTCGATTCGCCGCCGCCGTCTGTCTCGCCTCCGACAAGATTTCCTGGTAAGAACCAACCACCCCGAGCCCTCTCAATCATGCACGCATCATCGCCATGTCTTTGCGCGTCTGACCATGCACTCCGTTTGCTCCCTCGTGAACAGTAGCGCCATCCCCGACAACGACAGAGCGTGGCCGTCGTCAGACGCAACTCCGGCGAGCAATCCCGCTGGAACCAGAGCGCCCCTTGACGAGCTGACCGTACCTTGAGCATCAGAGCATCACCACGATCACTGTAAGCACCCTCACCTCTTCCCTTGCTTCCTGTATCACCGGCTTCGCCGTAGTCAGAGCGTCGCCGCCGTCTGCCGTCGCGCAGCGCCACCAGTTAGTGGCAAGTTGATTTTAGCCGTTAGATCGAAATCGTCTGGCTGTAATAGAACATAGACGAAGGGGTATCGTATGCCTCTGAGCCACTCGATCTAAGTTAGATCCTACGGTCTAGAAAGCACGATCCGGCCGAAGCGGTATCAGCCAGTAATATCACGCCGCGTGGCACTGGTTGATTTAAAACAGAATTTGAAATCAAATTTAGATGCAAATTTGTAAACCTTGTAACTTTTTATCCACACGTCCAAAATTTACAAACTTTATATCAATGGAATCAGTGTAACAAGTCCTAGCCAACCATGCAATTTGTTTAGTAAAAAGCTTCTGGTAAAATGTTTGTTTTTGCAGAAACATTTGTATGCTTGTTTAGGTTAGAAAAATTATTCCAAAATGATTTTAAGGATGAAATCTTTGAAAATTGGTTTGTGGTGAACCTACTGACCCTAGGAACCAACTCATGGATTTAAAAATGTATTTGCTGAAGAATAGGATTGAATAATTGAATTAGCCCATTTCAAGCCAAATAAAAATATTGATTTTGTTATGGAAATGATTTTTGAGAAAAACCTTTGGAAAATGTTTTGATTCAAAGCTACTGACCCTAAACACCAAGTTTTGTGAGCTAAAAACTTATTTGGTGAACAATATAAAATTGTTGCTTTGCTAAAAACAATTTCAATCACATGAAATGATGATTTGATTTAAAAATGATCTATAGATAAAACCCTTTTGCAAATGACTTTGCCACTTTGGAAAATGACCACTTTGAGCCTTACAATGTTTAGAGCCTAGTAGAAACCACCTTTGCAAATAAAACTAATTTTTGCATGCTTGCATGCATGACTTAGTTTCTATGATTTTATGTGTGATGTATTGTTTGATTATGGTTTGGAATGCTAGTTGAATCTATGAATGCTAGTTGAATCTATGTTTGCTTGATTGATTTGTAGTGAAGTTAGAAGAGTGTGAGATTAGCAAGATCAAGAAGTGAACCAACATTCACTACCAAAAAGGCAAGTGACACTATCATCCAAAGTCCTACTATTTTCATTATACTTAGTGGATTTTGAAACATGCATGAAAAGAATTTCTACACTATATGCTATGATAAATCCTAATAGGATACCCTTATATATTCCTTAGTGAAAACAATGTAGTTGTAAAATGCTTAGCCATGCTACATATTTTTGAGAAGAGATACATGTTGAGATTTCATGAAGTTGAGAAAAGACTTGTGTTTTTATATAATAAAACAAGTACTCAATGAACCACCTGGGTGGACAAGGTTACTCAAGTTTTGGACAAGGTGGCAACAAGAGGAACCATGTTTATATGGCAATCTCTTTTTGTTGTGCACCAGATGAAAACCACCCAGGGACTTAGAGATTGAACATGTTTCTCCAACAGTGGCTTCCGTGTACAGCCACATGCTATTATGGATCTGGCTTAGTCAACTACATTGGGAAGACCCATGCATTGGTCTTCAGGTTAACTGAAAATGAGGGAACTCGGAACCCTACATGGGTGCCTGAAGACAAGATAGCATGGTGTATGGGAGGACCCTATGGAAAGACTTCGTCACATTCTCAATCTGCCAGTACTCCATCTTGGTGAGTACTTATCCAGCGACCACTGGTGGCAACAAGATGAGAGTGTGTCATGTGGGTAAAGTACAACTTATGCAGAAGATAATAAAATCTAAGTACTTAGCCGTGTCCCCGGTTATGGACAATACTGAGCAACTAAAGGCCTGAAGCTATGGGAAATCTCGACATTCCAATTTCTAAAAGAAAAACTTTTAAGTGACAACAAAAGGCTTGAAGCACTTGGGGATTTACCAAGGAGCTCAAGAGATTTGGATAAAAACTTGAAGTACTTGGGGATTTACCAAGGAGCTCAAGAGATTTGGAGAAAAACTTGAAGTACTTGGGGATGTACCAAGGAGCTCAAGAGATTTTGATAAAAACTTGAAGCACTTGGGGATTTACCAAGGAGCTCAAGAGATTTTGACAAAGACTTGAAACACTTGGGGATTTACCAAGGAGTTCAGAAAGATTTGACAAAACATCAAAACTATTTAAAAAAATAGGATAAATTATTACTTTCTGCAAATGAGCCTAAAACCCTACTTAGCCAAATATGAATGTATTGATAGGATCCACTTATTATTCTACATAGTAGTGAGACTTGCCAATACAATTCAAATGTATTGACCCTTGTGGCTGTAACTTGTAATGTTGCAGGTTTGATTGATTTTAGTGAAGATTGACTGATTAGGATTACAAAGTCTACAACCAACATGTTTGCCTGTGGCACTTTGAAGATGAAGGACCCCATGCTTATAGATATTCTGCTGCAATGTAATGTAATAGCCAATGAGATATGAAAGATGTAATAAAATTATGTTATTCCTGGTTATAAAGTTGTATTATGACCTTTGTTTCTTGATATTACATCTTAACTGTGGATGCTAGCTATTGATCAGGGACTAGCATTGTAAACACAGGGATCTATACCTTATTAAAGGTTGGGAACCTTACAGATGGTATCAGAGCGTTGTGTTGCCTGTAGGATTTGTAAACCTAGGATTGGACAAAACCCCTTAGAAAAAATAGGAGTTATATTGTTCCAAAACTTATTTACAAACAATCTTGTAAACTCTTTCCTCAACCACTTTGATTTTTGATTCTACATCTCATCTATTTCAAACTTGAAGGAAAAACCTACCCCATGACCAAAGACTTCACCACATGCAAAGGACTTCTTCAACTCTAATGACTTCAACTCTAATGACTTCAACATCTTCAACTCTAATGACTTCAACATCTTCAACTCTAATGACTTCAACATCTTCAGCATATTCACCAAGGACTTCAATCTTGGATGTCACTAAGGACAAGTGAGACAAGGAAATCTTGCTCAAGATTTGGAGACTAAGGAAACACAAGTTAGAAGGAGCCCACATCCCCTGAAGTTTTGTGACCAAAAGTTTTCCCCAAAGACACCATAATCTCATGTAAAAAGGAATCAGCCAAGAAGGATGGAAAGATCACAAGTGAACCATATAGATGGACCACCATATATAGTTAAGTCAAACACACCAACTTATGTGGTGTAACAAAAATATTTTGTTGCCTAAAAATGTGCTTGAACTTCATTGTTTGAGTGAAATGTTTGTTCGTGATTTCTTGCACATTGCTTGAGTGAATTGTAATGTGTGTGATTACAAATATTTCCTTAGAGATATTTTGTCTATTCTAATCTCAATTCAACCCAAACAGATGACTACTCCAAGAGACTCCAACATCAAGGTTGATGACAACAACACCAACCAAGAGGACAACATGAGAGAACTCATGTGGCATCCCGCTAAAACCACTACTAGAAAATCGCTATGTTTTTGTGCACTGCATCATCATGACCGCATGCTCATGTCATCATGCCACATTGCATTTGAGCATCGTCATGTCATCTTGCATTTGTTTGCATAAAACCATTTTTGAAAAATCTATTTTTGTCTTCTGGACGCCACGTCTTTATCCAAACACAAAACCCGGGTCTCCGGAATATTTTGCTTTGTCTACAAACGGTTTTCAAAAGCCCCATTTTAAATATTAAAACATTTATTTTATTTTTAGGGGCAGCCGTACCGGGCAGATCCGACCTAGTCGGCCACCCCAGTACAAAACCGAACTATCTAAACCTTTTCCTACCCAATCCTAGTCTACCCAGCCTTTTCCCTTCCTCCACCTCACCCCGGCCACATCACCCTGACCAATCGCCACCCGCCACCTTACCTCTTCCCCAACTCCCTCCACTCGCATGCCGCCACATCAGCCTCCTGGTCCCACCTCCTCTCCACACCCTCACCACTTCCCCCACCCCACATTCCCAGCAGCCGACCTACTACCCCACCTTCCAAACCCTAATCCCTACCTACCTCAGACCCTCTCTCCCTCCACCCAGCCGCCACCACCCAAATCCCACCTGCCGCCACTCCCTCTCTCACCCCATCGGCGCAACACACACTACACACACGCACTCACGCATCCCGACCCGGTCCAACCACGTCTGCACGCTCCTCTCACCCGAACCCCCCTCCCATCCCCGATCCCCACGCACGCCAAGCACCCCGCGACCAGCACGAGACCGATTCCCCGCTGCGTCGCCTCCTTCCTTCTCCCCCTTTCGACAAACCGCCAGTCCGATTCCCCACTCGCTTCCTCCTGGCATCCGCCTCGGTCATCGCCTCCTCTGGCCCGGCATGGTAGCGCCGTCTCCCTCGCCCTCCGGCCGCTGCCTGTGGAGCCCCACCTCCTTCCTTCTCTCAGAATTGCGGACCCGCGCGCCGCTGCCGATCGTGCAGCGGCGCCTCCATGCTCGCCCGTCGCGCCTCGCTGCAGATCAACCGCAGGCAGAGCCTGCCGAGCCGGTGCCCGGTGCCCTCTCCGCCCGCCCGAACTCCCGCGGCCCCAAGCGACTCCTACGGCGTCATGCGCCACCGCTGCGTCACTCCCCGCCTCCTTTGGCCACCCGCGTCGCTGCGCGCCGGCCACGACGTCCACCGGCCATCGACAGCGCCGCTGCTGGCCTTGCCCCGTCGCCCGGCCGCCTCTGCACGCCTCCCCTGTCGCCCTGCCGCCAAGCCCGGCCGCGGCACCTCCCAGGCCCCCGCCACCGCGGCCCTGTCTCCTCTGCCCGGCCCGTCCTCGTCACCCTGTCGCTACAGCACCGTACGGCCGCTCCGTTGCGAGCGCAAGCGCTGGCTGCAGTACCTGCCTACTCTGTCCCAGTGTGCGTGCCCAGTGGTTGCTTGTTTATGTCTCTGCACGTTTGTTTCATGAGGGTAGTGTTACACTTGTAGATGATCACAATCTTCCTTTGGCCTTTGGTCCAGATTGCTGCCTGTGATCTATACCTCTATGGTTATGATCTCTGGTGGCGTGTTGAAGCCTGAACAAACGACAAGTTGTAGATTGACTACATCAGTTACTCCTACCCCGAAGGCCCGTTCCCGAACCCGAAGACCGATCTTGGCGAGACCGAACCGGAACCACATCGAACCAAGATCTTCGGTCCGAGATGTGTGAACCCAAACCCGAGCCCTTATTTTATTAAATGATATATTACTTGTTGCATATAAAATTGCCATGCTTGCATACATATTGTCATGTGGGTTGGGGGCCTTATGTCGGTTCACCCATAATTAAATATGGAGGCTATATGCGGGCTATTCTAGTCTTATATTGGTCCCATTTAAAATTGTGTAGCGAACCGATGTTGTATTTTGCCATGTTAAGACAAAAATTAAAATGCGGGGTATCTAAACAACTAGAACCATATATTTAATTGTCGGGACCCGGTTCCGCTTAATTTTGCCTAATTGCATCGCATCTTTGCCATGGCATACATCATACATGCATCATGTCCGATCTTCTGCCGTAGTATTAAATAGTGTATCCGGTGTTTCCTCTAGTGTTTCGGTTCTTCGCGGATAAGGCCGTTGAGTTGATGCGAGTGTCGACCCGATCTTCGGTTGAACCTTCGACAATGTTTTCAGGCGAGCACCTCCCCCTTTCTACCTATCTTACTTTTATAGTATTTATTCCCCCCTGTTGTTCTATTGCTATCTGTGTTGCGATGCTCTAGTTTTCGTACCCGTGGTATCCCTTGCAGCCTTATATTGCCTTGGACACATCCTATTACCTGTTGATTGGTAGATAGTTGTACTCGCGCGTCGTAGTCGCTTGCTCAAGTGCTGTTGCGTGTCGTCAAGTACCACAGTTGTTGGAGTATTGCCGCATGTTTAATGTTGGAGATGATCATGGCTTTAATTATTGTTTAATAACTAAAATTGAAAGTAGGTAAATGCAGAGGCACCGGTGGGTAATAGACAATATTTGGTTCTTAACCGCTCACTGGTGTCCCGTAGGACCCCGAGTTCTTGACACATGTTCCGAGATCGAGCGCGCTAACCACAGGTGGGGTGTATGGGCACCCCCATCGATTAGTACCTGATTTCAAAGTACTGTACCAGGGGCCACAAAGTAGTTTGGAGCTTTATTACTATCCTGTACTTATGCCATGCTTTACTGCTTTATTTAAGATTGTGCGAGGAGCACCTGTACTGTTTAGGTAAGCGGAGTGTTTTCGCGGTATCGACAAGCCCAGTCACACTTTCGGGTTCCCAGTCGTTTACAGCCACTGACGCAAACCCTAGGTCCGTTCCGGAGCCGCCAACCGTTCTATGGGGTAGCTTAGTGGTGGCCATGTACTTGCATGTACTTTGGGTCCGGGAAGCGTCATGACTTAGGCCCCACGACATACCGATGGGTGTATGTTAACCGATCGCAAAAGGGTCGAAGTGCGTGTGGATACTTTGGTGCACCCCTGCAGGGTTAAATCTTTTCGAAAAGCCATGTCCGCGGTTATGGACGACTTAGAGCACAGTTCTCGATCATAGACAACTATAACTAAAGTTTACTGTTATAATTTGACTTGTATCCGATATGACTAGTAATCAGCTTCACTACAACGGAATGGCTAAATATAATTACCAACAACTGCTGGGTTTTGGGATGCCTCATGCTATATGTATCTGACTAGTAAGTGTTGCAACTACAACGGAATGGTTAACTAAAACTGCCCACTGCTTATTATCTCAGGATGACTCATGCCATCTTTATTTGACTAGTAATTGCTGCAACTATAACGGAATGAATAAAACTGCCAACGGTGTGAGTTCCTCGGTTGACTTCCTCGTTTGGTCTCGAGGGGGAAACACCAGGATGGGTATGTTTGGTGGTAGTATCAGTTGGTTCGAAGGTCTTTCTTACCCCTCTCTGATAGCCGCTAGTTGTATCGAGTCTCTATAGGTTGTTTAGTGCATGCTGCGATGCCGCTTCAGTCCACCATACCTATGTAGGCGAGGACCGCCGAATTCTAGCCTCGCCGTGTACTGGCCTCAGTACTGACCGCTCTCTCTTTTTCCTTGCCCTTTGTCGGCACCCCTTTTTGTTTAATCAGGTTTTGAGATCGACGTCGTTAGCAGGGTTACCCTTCCGGCTTGGCCTGGGCAGGGTTATGGACGCCATTGGTTATTCTTCAGGGCTCTTAGCCCCATTTGCATCTTGTCCGCATTTGACGCTGTATCGCTTTTAAAGGTGATTTGGATCTTTATATTGTATATCGTATTCTTGACTCTTTGAGTCGTTGTTGTATATCTGTTTTGTGGGTTCCATCGTGGACTATTGTGTAATGGTATTACTGCCGTTTTCCACCCACGAAAGTGCTGGTGGCACCTTTGAATCGTTTCTATGCGGGTTTGGCGGGGAGCGCTAAAACTTGCATAGGGCCGATTCTGAGGGTGTTACAGAGTGGTATCATAGCTCAGCAGTTGCGATACCCCACAAGTCCAGCCTGTAGGATAACCTAGCTAAGGGCCGCAGTAGAGTGTCAAAACTATTTTGCAAAAATCGGTTGGATAGTTCTGATTAGGTCTAATTTTACTCCTTACCCCTCTGCTGCTCTCCTCTCACCTCTGCGTGTTTTAAATCCGCTCTCTTCTCTCTCTTCGAGTCCAGGATTTCTCGTGGTTGGGTTTCATCGTACCTTTAGGGTTTCGCTTCCTCCTTTGGTAACGGTGTTGCTACATCTCGTCTTCATGCTATCCGAGGAACCATTCGTCTGGTGGACTTCTCTTTGTTCCTTCTCGTGCCTTCCGGTGTTTTCCGACACGACGACATTATCTACGCCAGATCCGATGCAGAGTCTGCATCACTCCTTTGTTTCTGAACCTCGATTGTCGAGATCTTCAGTCTGATTCCGAGAATGGTTGCACGCTTATCTACTGATTGTGCAGAGTAATAGTTTGGGTGCGTGATGTATTGGCCCCCATGACGACTACTCACTCTATTCGCTTGTGTACATTGAAGTGGATGAGAATGCATCGGTTCTCTCTTTCTATCGAAGCTAGAGGTGGCTTTATTTGTTGATACCTCTACCTTCGACCTTTTGTTCCCGGAGTGTTCTCTCGACGATCACGGACAACGACCTCTTGTTAGTGGTGTTGCGAGGATCTACACGATGCGAGAAGATTCAGATCGCCGCCCTTCGTCCCGGTACCATGAGGCGGATCTCGAGGGCGAGATCCATTGTTAGTGGTGTCGAATTGTGGCATCCCGCTAAAACCACTACTAGAAAATCGCTATGTTTTTGTGCACTGCATCATCATGACCGCATGCTCATGTCATCATGCCACATTGCATTTGAGCATCGTCATGTCATCTTGCATTTGTTTGCATAAAACCATTTTTGAAAAATCTATTTTTGTCTTCTGGACGCCCCGTCTTTATCCAAACACAAAACCCGGGTCTCCGGAATATTTTGCTTTGTCTACCAACGGTTTTCAAAAGCCCCATTTTAAATATTAAAACATTTATTTTATTTTTAGGGGCAGCCGTACCGGGCAGATCCGACCTAGTCGGCCACCCCAGTACAAAACCGAACTATCTAAACCTTTTCCTACCCAATCCTAGTCTACCCAGCCTTTTCCCTTCCTCCACCTCACCCCGGCCACATCACCCCGACCAATCGCCACCCGCCACCTCACATCTTCCCCAACTCCCTCCACTCGCATGCCGCCACATCAGCCTCCTGGTCCCACCTCCTCTCCACACCCTCACCACTTCCCCCACCCCACATTCCCAGCAGCCGACCTACCACCCCACCTTCCAAACCCTAATCCCTACCTACCTCAGACCCTCTCTCCCTCCACCCAGCCGCCACCACCCAAATCCCACCTGCCGCCACTCCCTCTCTCACCCCATCGGCGCAGCACACACTACACACACGCACTCACGCATCCCGAACCGGTCCAACCACGTCTGCACGCTCCTCTCACCCGAACCCCCTCCCATCCCCGATCCCCACGCACGCCAAGCACCCCGCGACCAGCACGAGACCGATTCCCCCGCTCGCGTCGCTCTCCTTCCTTCTCCCCTGCTCGACGAACCGCCGCCAGGTCCGATTCCCCACCTCGCTTCCTCCGGGCATCCTGGTCCCGCCTCCTCGCCCGGCCAAGATGGCAGCGCCGCCTCCTCGCCCCTCCGGCCGCTCGAGCCGCCCCGTGGAGCCCCGCCTCCTTCCTTCTCTATAACCGTGCGGACCCGCCAAGGCTGCTTCGATCCAAGGCCACGCCCATGCTCGCTGTCGCGCCTCAGCATCTGGATCAACCGCAGTAGAGAACCTTGCCGACGCCCCTCTCCGCCGCCGCCAACTCCCGTGGCCCTAAGCGCCTCCTCGCAGCGTCGTGCGCCACCGCCGCGTACTCCCTCGCCTCCTCTGGCCACCCGCGTCGCTGCGCCGCCCTGGCGCTCACGACGTCCACTGCCATCGGCGCCGCTTTGCCTTGCCGCCCGGCCGCCTCTGCACGCCTCCCCTGTCACCCTGCCGCCAAGCCCGGCCGCGGCACCTCCCAGGCCCCCGCCACCGCGGCCCTGTCTCCTCTGCCCGGCCCGTCCTCGTCACCCTATCGCTACAGCACCGTACGGCCGCTCCGTTGCGAGCGCAAGCGCTGGCTGCAGTACCTGCCTACTCTGTCCCAGTGTGCGTGCCCAGTGGTTGCTTGTTTATGTCTCCGCACGTTTGTTTCATGAGGGTAGTGTTACACTTGTAGATGATCACAATCTTCCTTTGGCCTTTGGTCCAGATTGCTGCCTGTGATCTATGTCAGTTACCTCTATGGCTATGATCTCTGGTGGCGTGTTGAAGCCTGAACAAACGACAAGTTGTAGATCGACTACATCAGTTACTCCTACCCCGAAGGCCCGTTCCCGAACCCGAAGACCGATCCTGGCGAGACCGAACCGGAACCACATCGAACCAAGATCTTCGGTCCGAGATGTGTGAACCCAAACCTGAGCCCTTATTTTATTAAATGATATATTACTTGTTGCATATAAAATTGCCATGCTTGCATACATATTGTCATGTGGGTTGGGGGCCTTATGTCGGTTCACCCATAATTAAATATGGAGGCTATATGCGGGCTATTCTAGTCTTATATTGGTCCCATTTAAAATTGTGTAGCGAACCGATGTTGTATTTTGCCATGTTAAGACTACAATTAAAATGCGGGGTATCTAAACAACTAGAACCATATATTTAATTGTCGGGACCCGGTTCCGCCCAATTTTGCCTAATTGCATCGCATCTTTGCCATGGCATACATCATACATGCATCATGTCCGATCTTCTGCCGTAGTATTAAATAGTGTATCCGGTGTTTCCTCTAGTGTTTTGGTTCTTCGCGGATAAGGCCGTTGAGTTGATGCGAGTGTCGACCTGATCTTCGGTTGAAACTTCGACAATGTTTTCAGGCGAGCACCTCCCCCTTTCTACCTATCTTACTTTTATAGTATTTATTCCCCCTGTTGTTCTATTGCTATCTGTGTTGCGATGCTCTAGTTTTCGTACCCGTGGTATCCCTTGCAGCCTTATATTGCCTTGGACACATCCTATTACCTGTTGATTGGTAGATAGTTGGACTCGCGCGTCGTAGTCGCTTGCTCAAGTGCTGTTGCGTGTCGTCAAGTACCACAGGTGTTGGAGTATTGCCGCATGTTTAATGTTGGAGATGATCATGGCTTTAATTATTGTTTAATAACAAAAATTGAAAGTAGGTAAATGCAGAGGCACCGGTGGGTAATAGACAATATTTTGTTCTTAACCGCTCACTGGTGTCCCGTAGGACCCCGAGTTCTTGACACCTGTTCCTAGATCGAGCGCGCTAACCACAGGTGGGGTGTATGGGCACCCCCATCGATTAGTACCTGATTTCAAAGTACTGTACCGGGGGCCACAAAGTAGTTTGGAGCTTTATTACTATCCTGTACTTATGCCATGCTTTACTGCTTTATTTAAGATTGTGCGAGGAGCACCTGTACTGTTTAGGTAAGCGGAGTGTTTTCGCGGTATCGCCAAGCCAGTCACACTTCGGGTTCCCGGTCCTTACACCATCGACGCAAACCCCGGGTCCGCTCGGAGCCGCCAACTTCGTTGGGTAGCTTGGTGGGGTGGCCCCATGTACTTGCTTTGGGTCCGGAACGTCATGACTTAGGCCCCGACATACCGATGGGTGTATGTTAACCGATCGGCAAAAGGGTCGGCGTGGATACTTTGGTGCACCCTGCGGTTAAATCTTTTCGAAAAGCCGTGTCCGCGGTTATGGACGACTTGGAGCACAATTCTCGATCATAGACAACTATAACTAAAGTTTACTGTTATAATTTGACTTGTATCCGATATGACTAGTAATCAACTTCACTACAACGGAATGGCTAAATATAATTACCAACAACTGCTGGGTTTTGGGATGCCTCATGCTATATGTATCTGACTAGTAAGTGTTGCAACTACAACGGAATGGTTAACTAAAACTGCTCACTGCTTATTATCTCAGGATGACTCATGCCATCTTTATTTGACTAGTAATTGCCGCAACTATAACGGAATGAATAAAACTGCCAACGTTGTGAGTTCCTCGGTTGACTTCCTCGTTTGGTCTCGAGGGGGAAACACCAGGATGGGTATGTTTGGTGGTAGTATCAGGTTGGTTCCGAATAGGTCTTTCTTACCCCTCTCTGATAGCCGCTAGTTGTATCGAGTCTCTATAGGTTGTTTAGTGCATGATGCGCTGCCGCTTCAGTCCACCATACCTATGTAGGCGAGGACCGCCAAATTCTAGTCTCGTGCAATCGGCCTCAAGATCGACCGCTCTCTCTTTTTCCTTGCCCTTTGTCGGCACCCCTTTTGTTTAAGCAGGTTTTGAGATCGACGTCGTTAGCAGGGTTATCCTTCCGGCTTGGCCTGGGCGGGGTTATGGACGCCATTGGTTATTCTTCAGGGCTCTTAGCTCAATTTGCATCTTGTCCGTACTCAGACGCTGTATCGTTTTAAAGGTGATTTGGATCTTTATATTGTATATCTGTATTCTTGACTCTTTGAGTCGTTGTTGTATATATCTGTTTTGTGGGTTCCATCGTGGACTATTGTGTAATGGTATTACTTCGTTTTCCACCTGCACGAAAGTGCCTGGTGGGCACCTTTGAATCGTTTCTATGCGGGTTTGGCGGGGAGCGCTAAAACTTGCATAGGGCCGATTCTGAGGGTGTTACAACTCATAGGAACCCAAAACCAGCTAAACCAAATGACAGCTCAATTCATAGCCAACACCAGTGGGTAAGATCCAACCCTGCAAAAGTTTTTGGAAGACCAAGCTCAAATGTTGCATAAGGTGACAGACCAAATGCTCAACATGGAAAGCAAATTTTCCAAAGGAGTCAAGGATGTTATTCTTGAAGGAACCAAAGCTTGCAATATTTGTGGAGACAAGGATCACACTTCCAAGGAGCATGGAAATCAATGCCCTAACTGTGAAGAGAAACATCCTGTTGGCCAATGTCCCACATCTCAAGCTACTTGCTACCTATGTGAAGGAAACAATCATGTCCCTATCCAATGCCCCATCTATTCCATAGTTGAACAAAGGAAACAAGGTGGAGTGCAACAAATGATTGCAAATTATCAAGAGGGATCCAAGTCTACCAAGAAGAATGAGGACAAAGGAAAAGCTCCACTTATACCTCCATGCAATACAACCCAGTTTAAAGGACCAAATAAGAGGCATATGAATTATCCAAAGAGCAATAGAAGGTCCAAGAAACAAGTAGACATTCCTACCTATAAGTTAACATATGAACAACATGAATTAGATGCACTCCTAGCTTTGGAGAAACCCAAAAAGAAAAAAGGACAGAATCCATGTACAATGTCATCATTGTAAAGAAATGGGACACTATTCCAGTGAATGTCCAGAGAAACAGAAGTATAAGGAAATTGGCCAAGTATGGTGCCACAATTGCAAAGAGCTAGGCCATTATGCAGCAACTTGTCCACAAGAGACACGTGAAGAACTCAAACTTATTGCATGTTTCAATTGCAAAAACCCAGGACATTATGCAAGCAATTGTCCAGAAAAGATGAAGAACAAGATAAACAATCCTATGAAGGATCTCCGCCTTGTCACATGTGACAAGTGTGGAAACAAAGGACACTATGCAGATGTTTTCCCAGAGAAGTTTCCCCAAGATCCCAAGCAAACCAAGATGTAATTTAGTTGGAAAATTTTAAGGATGCTAGTGCCCTAGATGCTTTTGAGCCTACTTGTAACCCTAGCCTTCCCAAATCTCGGGACGAGATTTATTTTAAGGGTGGTAGCCTGTCACATCCCAAGATTTTCCAAATCTTGTAATGTGAAAAATAAATAAATAGAAATAAAACTTTGTTGATTTTCAGGGTGAGAAGAAACTTTTTGAATCCAATTGGAAGCTTTCAAACCTATTTGGATCAAATAAAATCCTAAAGGGATTTAAAAAGATAAATAAACAATAAAGCTAAAAATATTTGAAATTACTTTTTTTGAATCTTTTAATAAAAAGATTTGGTTTTCAAATAAAAAGATAGAAACATAAATAAGGATTATTTTATAGAGCCAAATTAAACCTTGGCCAAGCTTTTGAAATAAAATATTTTGTTTTGATCAAAAGAATAAGGATTTATTTAAGGGAAATAATAGGGATTTATTAATACCCAATTTTGTTAAAGTAAAGATTTTTCCTTTTTTTAATAAAACATTAAAACTTATTAATTTATTTTAAATAAGTTTTCCAAGTATTTTATATTCTCAAACAAAACCTACTGAAGTGTTTTTGGTTTTAATTAGATTCCAAATAAAGAATTTAAATAAAACAAATCCTATTTGATTTAATAACTAAGGTCCATTTTATTTAATTAATAAATGGATCCTAAAAAGAATAAAATATTATTTTGGGACTTGGAATATTGTTGTTAAACAGAACCAAACCCAATTGTAAAGTTTAGTGAAGTTTTGAATTGTTTTGAATGTTGGTTGAAATTCAAAACAGGAAATTCAAATAGAAAAAGGAAAAGATTCAGAACAAAAAAAATGTGCAAAGGACACAGCCCAGCCGGCCAGCCCAACAAGCCCAACAAAGAAGCCCACCACTCTCTCTCTGAAACGTTTTCACTCAAACACTCACCCGCATTGTCAGCAGTTGGACCCTCACCTTTCCTCTCTATCGGCGAGGCGACCCCACGCCAAGTCACCTTCTTCCTCACCCCTTGGTGACCACGCCCCCTCGCTTGTCGTTTCTGCAGGATTCAATACGCGTTGATTCCGCGACCATTACTCATGATCGCCCTATTAACCGCCCTGGCCTCCTCTCCATTTCCCCTCACGCGCCTCCCTCTCTCTGCCCCCAAGCTGGACGAATTTCGCCACACACCCTCACTGCTCCGACCACCGTCCCCATCCAATTCCGGCGAGCCCAACCACCGCCTTGCCTCCTCGCCCAAGCTCACACACTCCCCAGACCTAGGCGCACCTCCCTGTGCCTTTAGTTCGCCCGCCGCCAGAGAGTGTCAAGAGGACCAGCTCGATTCGCCGCCGCCGTCTGTCTCGCCTCCGACAAGCTTTCCTGGTAAGAACCAACCACCCCGAGCCCTCTCAATCACGCACGCATCATCGCCATGTCTTTGCGCGTCTGACCATGCACTCCGTTTGCTCCCTCGTGACCCGTAGCGCCGTCCCCGACGACGACAGAGCGTGGCCGTCGTCAGACGCAACTCCGGCGAGAAATCCCGCTGGAACCAGAGCGCCCCTTGACGAGCTGACTATACCTTGAGCATCAGAGCATCACCACGATCACTGTAAGCACCCTCACCTCTTCCCTGCTACCTGTAGCACCGGCTTCGCCGTAGTCAGAGCGTCGCCGCCGTGTGCCGTCGCGTAGCGCCGCCAGTTAGTGGCAAGTTGATTTTAGCCGTTAGATCGAAATCGTCTGGCTGTAATAGAACATAGACGAAGGGGTATCGTGTGCCTCTACGCCACTCGATCTAAGTTAGATCCTACGGTCCAGAAAGCACGATCCGACCGAAGCGGTATCAGCCAGTAATATCACGCCGCGTGGCACTGGTTGATTTAAAACAGAATTTGAAATCAGATTTAGATGCAAATTTGTAAACCTTGTAACTTTTGATCCACACGTCCAAAATTTACAAAATTTATATCAATGGAATCAGTGGAACAAGCCCTAGCCAACCATGCAATTTGTTTAGTAAAAAGCTTCTGGTAAAATGTTTGTTTTTGCAGAAACATTTGTATGCTTGTTTAGGTTAGAAAAATTATTCCAAAATGATTTTAAGGATGAAATCTTTGAAAATTGGTTTGTGGTGAACCTACTGAACCTAGGAACCAACTCATGGATTTAAAAATGTATTTGGTGAAGAATAGGATTGAATAATTGAATTAGCCCATTTCTAGCCAAATAAAAATATTGATTTTGTTATGGAAATGATTTTTGAGAAAAACCTTTGGAAAATGTTTTGATTCAAAGCTACTGACCCTAAACACCAATTTTTGTGAGCTAAAAACTTATTTGGTGAACAATATAAAATTGTTGCTTTGCTAAAAACAATTTCAATCACATGAAATGATGATTTGATATAAAAATGATCTATAGATAAAACCCTTTTGCAAATGACTTTGCCACTTTGGAAAATGACCACTTTGAGCCTTACAATGTTTAGAGACTAGTAGACACCACCTTTGCAAATAAAACTACTTTTTGCATGCTTGCATGCATGACTTAGTTTCTATGATTTTATGTGTGATGTATTGTTTGATTATGGTTTGTAATGCTAGTTGAATCTATGTTTGCTTGATTGATTTGTAGTGAAGTTAGAAGAGTGTGAGATTAGCAAGATCAAGAAGTGAACCAACATTCCCTACCAAAAAGGCAAGTGACACTATCATCCAAAGTCCTACTATTTTCATTATACTTAGTGGATTTTGAAACATGCATGAAAAGAATTTCTACACTATATGCTATGCTAAATCCTAATAGGATACCCTTATATATTCCTTAGTGAAAACAATGTAGTTGTAAAATGCTTAGCCATGCTACATATTTTTGAGAAGAGATACATGTTGAGATTTTATGAAGTTGAGAAAAGACTTGTGTTTTTATATAATAAAACAAGTACTCAATGAACCACCTGGGTGGACAAGGTTACTCAAGTTTTGGACAAGGTGGCAACAAGAGGAACCATGTTTATATGGCAATCTCTTTTTGTTGTGCACCAGATGAAAACCACCCAGGGACTTAGAGATTGAACATGTTTCTCCAACAGTGGCTTCCGTGTACAGCCACATGCTATTATGGCTCTGGCTTAGTCAACTACATTGGGAAGACCCATGCATTGGTCTTCAGGTTAACTGAAAATGAGGGAACTCGGAACCCTACATGGGTGCCTGAAGACAAGCTAGCATGGTGTATGGGAGGACCCTATGGAAAGACTTCGTCACATTCTCAATCTGCCAGTACTCCATCTTGGTGAGTACTTATCCAGCGGCCACTGGTGGCAACAAGATGAGAGTGTGTCATGTGGGTAAAGTGTACAACTTCTGCAGAAGATAATAAAATCTAAGTACTTAGCCGTGTCCCCGGTTATGGACAATACTGAGCAACTAAAGGCCTGAAGCTATGGGAAATCTCGACATTCCAATTTCTAAAAGAAAAACTTTTAAGTGACAAGAAAAGGCTTGAAGCACTTGGGGATTTACCAAGGAGCTCAAGAGATTTGGATAAAAACTTGAAGTACTTGGGGATTTACCAAGGAGCTCAAGAGATTTGGATAAAAACTTGAAGTACTTGGGGATGTACCAAGGATCTCAAGAGATTTTGATAAAAACTTGAAGCACTTGGGGATTTACCAAGGAGCTCAAGAGATTTTGACAAAGACTTGAAACACTTGGGGATTTACCAAGGAGTTCAGAAAGATTTGACAAAAGATCAAAACTATTTAAAAAAAATAGGATAAATTATTGCTTTCTGCAAATGAGCCTAAAACCCTACTTAGCCAAATATGCATGTATTGATAGGATCCACTTATTATTCTACATAGTAGTGAGACTTGCTAATACAATTCAATTGTATTGACCCTTGTGGCTGTAACTTGTAATGTTGCAGGTTTGATTGATTTTAGTGAAGATTGACTGATTAGGATTACAAAGTCTACAACCAACATGTTTGCCTGTGGCACTTTGAAGATGAAGGACCCCATGCTTATAGATATTCTGCTGCAATGTAATGTAATAGCCAATAAGCTATGAAAGATGTAATAAAATTATGTTATTCCTGGTTATAAAGTTGTATTATGACCTTTGTTTCTTGATATTACATCTTAATTGTGGATGCTAGCTATTGATCCAGGGACTAGCATTGTAAACACAGGGATCTCTACCTTATTAAAGGTTGGGAACCTTACAACCAATACAAGACAATTCCTTACTCCAAAACGTGAGTATATGAACTTCGAGGACGAAGTTTATTTTAAGGGGGAGATTTTGTAACATCCCAACATTAGAGCTTAGAAATAAGATGAACACAGATGTGTGCATTGCATTCATGCATAGAAAATCCGAATAATTTTTGCGACGTTGAACAAAACTTGTCAAAGTGATTGAAGCTTCTCTCAACTTGATGCAATTGGAGTAGATCATCAAGTTGACTGCGATAAGTTTCAATATGACCTTTGCTAAAAACATTATTTTGGGTAATGGTAATTTGATCTAAGGGTAGATCAAATATAATGTAACTAAACCATTACACATTGATTAATGATTATAATTTGATACTTATGTGATCATTCCATGGTATTAATTTCATTAACCATGAAAATCAAACTATGAATATAATTCAAGTAATAAGAATATAAGAACCAACTCTTGATCCACTTTATCCTTATTTATCTTTACCATGAGTATCATGGTAATATCTAACCTTAACTCTTTAGTGGGATTAAGTAGGAAAGAAACCAAGTCAAGATCATTCACCACATATCTTTCTTTCCATATTAATCCTTATCATCTCTATTGAACCTTATTCTAATATCCCTTGTTCATCAATGTTGAGTAATCCACTATTGATCTATCAACTCTTGTTTTTATCTTAGCATTCACTTAAATCCTTTTGAGAAGGAAGTAAGAAGAGGTAAGTAGTAATGCTAGTTTTGGATATCATCTATAGGATGGGAGTTAGTGAAGAGAATCAAATCAATAGGATTATTGATGAAGTTAGCTCACTCCTAAAATGATAGAAGAGTTATTTGGAATATATAATCATATGGTGTTAAAGAAGATTATAATCATAAATCCTGAAGCAAGTTACCAAGGAGTAATCCTATTGGATTAAGCAGGCATAGTCCTGAATAACATCCCTTAATACAATAGAGATGCTAAGAAGATAAATTCAATACAACTATAATGTTGTATTGATGAAAACTTTGGTAAGCCAACTGGAAACCTAAACCATAAAGAATCAAAGGATTATAATGATCATGCTTTAGTCACCAAGATTGAATGCTTATATCAAGTATAAGGGACATTGGTGGATAGAACATGATTGAACCCTAGTATAGATATATTATCCTAGATTAGTCATTACAAGTCACATTAATATAATGTGAGGTTGGATTATGAATTACTAGAGTTGAGTAAAATAAGATAGTATGGTTAAGCTAAGGCTAGCGTAGCATGGAGTTATTGAAGTAGTGTTATTCCTCTTAAAAGGTTGTAAGATTTTGAGGAGAGTAGTTTGAATTATACATCTATTGGAATATTATTAGTGATGAAGATAAAGTAAGTGTATAAATGGAGTTAGAAGTAACTACTTGTTGTATTGGAGGTTATCAGCAGTAGAGTTGTTGATATAACCAAGTATAGTTATGAGAATATTATGAGAAGCTTTAGTGTTAAGATCTTTGGATTTATAAATGGATTTAGAGGAATAAAAGGTGGATAAGAATATTCTTGTGAATTAAAGCTCATCATGTTAACACATGATGATGAATAGGAAGGAGTAGTATATCTAGGAAAGGAATTCTTTAAGTAGAAGTCAAGAATTATGAATTATGGAGGATAGGAATTCTTGGCAAAACATTCAACCTTAAACATGTAATCAAACTCATCATCTATTTCATATATTGGATTAAACATCTTAATTCCATAGTGGTTTATAGGAAGACTTTCCTATAGTAAATCACTGAAGCATATCTTTGGCACTTTCAAACATTCAAATCATATATGCCTAGAAACTAGAGTTATCAATTCTTTTTCATAAGTTAGTCTAAAGAACAACCCCACTATTTTATCTTGGATGGTGATACCATTCATGAACACAAGTCTGAAGACAATATGACTTAAACCATTAATTTCTATCTATGTCTATAAAAGAATATGAGTATATTAAGTCTCCTAAAAACTTATGATCAACATTTACAATTCAAACCCTAACTCCTATGTTAGTTATAATAAAATATATACCTTGATATCACTAAAACTCATGGGAATAATATTAACCATATTAACTCCCTAGACCTTTATGTATCATATAATAATGAAGGATCACCATATAAAAGTTTCCTAAAAAAACTATAAGTTAATAAAGATGAAGTATTATGTACGAGTAATAATAATTTACTTTTAAATAAGATATGGTTTATTAGGTAAATCCAATTTATAACCAAAGGTCCCTCAAGTATAAGGGACATTGGTGGATAGAACATGATTGAACCCTAGTATAGATATATTATCCTAGATTAGTCATTACAAGTCACATTAATATAATGTGAGGTTGGAGTATGAATTACTAGAGTTGAGTAGAATAAGATAGTATGGTTAAGCTATTAGTGTAGCATGGAGTTATTGAAGTAGTGTTATTCCTCTTAAAGGATTGTAAGATTTTGAGGAGAGTAGTTTGAATTATACATCTATTGGAATAATATTAGTGATGAAGATAAAGGAAGTGTATAAATGGAGTTAGAAGTAACTACTTGTTGGATTGGAGGTTATCAGCAGTAGAGTTGTTGATATAACCAAGTATAGTTATGAGAAGATTATGAGAAGCTTTAGTGTCAAGATTTGCATCAGAAATGACCCGACCAAGATCACCAGCGGGCTGGTCTGGTTCCCGTACTTCACCTCCTTCTTCTTCATTGTCTTCCATTGCGGTATCATCATATTATGGGAACATAGATTGGTAGTTGTCATCATCGTTCTCTTCTTCATCGTCGTCTTCCATCACAACCCCTCTTTCTCCGTGTTTGTTCCAAACATTATAGCCAGACATAAAACCAGACTGAATTAGGTGGATCTGAATGACTCTTGCGGAAGTGTGAGCCTTCTCATTCCTATAGTCAACACATGGACAACACATAAACCCATCATGCCACTTGTTCTCCTTGGACACAAGTCAAAAAGAACGCACGCCTTCTCTGAAAGCGGCAGAGCGTCGGTCACTGTACATCCATGGATGGCTCATCTGTATCATACAAATATATATAAAATGCAATCATGTCTGTCTTGTGTGACGTAAACTCGCATCGCTCTAATGGACAATTCACCGAACACCTCTAGTGCATATGAATAAGAAAAAAAATAGCACAACACCACCTCCCCCACCAGGAAAAAAATAGATGAGAGGGGGAGGGTTTGTGCCATATATATAGGGCCAGACCACTAGTCCCGGTTTGAGATACAAACCGGGACTAAAGGGGGTGCCCACAGCGAGCGGCAGTCCCCAGACCCTTTAGTCCCGGTTTGTGTCCCAAACCGGTACTAATGGGGTCTAACGGGCCGGGACCTATAGTTTGGGGTGGCTCGGGCCATCCAGCGCGGGCCATTAGTCCCGGCCCTAGCCACAATCGGGACTAATGGCCTGGACGAGAGGCCTTTTTTCTACTAGTGGCTGGTGTACCTCATCCCGAGAGACTCCTCCGACGTCTTCTCCAAGGACAAGATCCTCAGGTCCCTCAGCTTCCGCAAGATGCGGTCCATGAGCCGCCGCTCTCCGACATCCCCGTCGGCACCAACGACGAGTCCTCGGAGCCGCCTTCGCCATCCTACTTTTCCAGGTCGTGGTTGTCGCGCCGGTGGGGTAGCCGCGAGGACTGAGAAGGCGGCTTCCTTGCAGCGGGTGCTCGTTAATATATTTATGCACTAGCCAATTATCCCAAATGACCGATCTGATGGAAAGGGCTAGGCAGTGTATTTATATTCAACACTCCCCCTCACGTCTAGGCTATTTTACTCCTTAGCGTGGGATAGGGGTAGGCCACAAAATCTTTTTTTAATTCTGCGTGAGCAGGGTCTTAAACTCAAGACCTCTTGGCTCTGATACCATAATGGATTTATGCACTAGCCAATTATCCCAAAAGACCGATCTGATGGAAAGGGCTAGGCGGTGTATTTAAATTCAACACTCGTTAGTTCTGACTAGATAGGTATAGCTTTGTGGTTCTAAACTACACGTAATCTCTTTGATGCTATTGTGGTGAGATTTGAGAATGGTGTATATGAATATTCTGAAGTCGCGGCGGTGTATAAAGCAGGTTGTTCTTGTAGATTTGTACACTTAAGTTGAATTAGGAGGATGGATTATTTGATTCTTTAATGTTTCTTTTCTCTTGGTGATTCTTTACTGTTTCTTTTCTCTTGGTGAAGTCGCTGCTTCGCTTGTCTAGCGTTGTGCAGAGACACCTCTCGACGGTTTAATCGCCGATGTAGCTACCACCTTGGCCTTGTTTTACATGCCGCTGTCAGATTCAGTGTGTGTGTGTGTGTGGAGGGGAGGGGAGGGGCTGAGGGTGTGTGGGAGGCGGCTGGGAGAAAATGACCGTAGCTGCCGCCGAACCGGATTCAGTGTAGGGGAGGGAGAAAAAGGACCGCCTCCGCCGTATTCAGTGTCGGGGGTTAGGAAAGTACAGAAATGGATTTGCCCGTGCGCCACGTGCAGGATGACTTAGAAGGGGCACAGAAGGGGAATGATAGGTACTAATATAACGGAATATCCTGACATAACGTATAAGATTTGAAAATATTTGGTTTGTCCACCATTCACTCGAAATGCCCCCCTCGGTAATTACCCCACCAACTTTTCGAATCGCGGTGCACAACTCGGATCCCACGATGCCTTCGCCTGTGCTTTCGGGCCGCAAAGTAACTAACCCCATGCAAGAGTAGCATTTTACACCGCACGGCCTGAACCTAGGTAAACTCTCGGTGTCCCTCTGTCGTGTTTTCCGCAGTTTTTCTCACTAAGGTTGCCGAGAGTCTTGTGGAGATTGTGTCCTGCCCCTTTTGTTCGATTTCATCCTACTTCGAGAGATACCCCTGTTCATTCGCATAGACAAATCTCTGACAGAACCCAACATAAGTATTGCAACACAATTAGTCACATGGTTCATCGTTGCAATAATTACAAATGAAGTATCTTACTCCTTAGACTGTGAGATCGTACTTAATCACTATTAACCAAGGTTTCTTTGATTGCAACAATCATAATATCGTAATAGGGTGATCATAAAGTTGTATGTCAGGTATTCCAAAGGGATAGGTTGAGGCGTATATATCGAGATCGAGATTTTTTCTCCCACGTGACAGGAAGATGCATTGGGACCACTCAGTGGGATTACGTTTATAAAGCTGCGCAACTTATGACTAAGTCATGGGGATGGAATATCCTGAGAAAAAGTTAAGCAAGCACTTGTCGGTAACAAGATCGAACTAGGTATGGTGATACTAATGATCAGATCTCGGACAAGTCATGTATCGAAGTAACAAAGGGAGTTGGACTCGACATTTATGGTTCAAACAACATTGATATCACAAAATTCATAGGGGCCATTATGGGTATCCAGATCCCGTTGATGATTATTGATCTGATAACTATCACGATCATTTTTGTGATGTTCCCGAACCATGGGGTTACAAACTTAAGTGTTCAATGACGCTTGGAGATCGTTTTGGAATCATCGGGATCACCGGAAGAAAGAGAAGAAAGAACCAAAATCATTCCGGGAAGGATCTGAAGTAGTTCAGAGTGATTCAAAATGAGTTTTGGAGTATGAGGATTTGTAAAAATATGTTTTTGACATTAGTTAGTGTAATTAATGTTTGAATAATTTAATTTGGAGAAAACCTCCCTCTTAGGCCACTTCCTAGAAGGAAGGGCCCATGAGGGAGGGCCAACCGCCCCAAAGGGTCGGCCGACCATGCGTAGGTGTGAGGGGCCCACCCTGGCCGCAACCTCCCCCTTGGCGCCTCCTCCTCCCTTTATCCCCACATTTCTTGCTGGCTGGTGGGAGTCCTTCCTTTTCCCCTATATAAGAAGGGGCAAATGGGAGGGAAAGGCCCACAATAACACAATATTTCCTAAGAAATTTTCCTTAGGGAATTTCTCTCTATCTCGTTGGTTATCGTGCTTGTGGTTCCAAGAAGAACTGCGCACGTGGGAGATGACGGTTTCTTAGGCATGCCATCACGTTCCTTAATCCCGATTCTATAAGATCTGCTTTCGCAATACCGGCTGGATCAGGGAGAATGGTAGTCGTCGTTGAGCATCATACATGTGAGAAACCACATGGGTGCTTCCAGTTGTGGCACCTGGATTGTCGTACATGAAGCAATGCAGCCTTGAGGTTGGCTATCAGTACAACTAAATCATCCACGTTCATCGCGAACGTTAAAATTTTGTTCTACAAGGGTATATCATCGAAACCTCTCTCCGGTACTATATTAACTCATAGATAGATCTTGGCATTAGTGTTGCACTAGTCATGAAAAATTATTGTTTTCTACTGCAAACCGCTTCATAAAGAAATATCAGTAGTGGTGTCAATGATATTTCTAGTGACATTTAAATTTATAGGGGACATTGTTAGGATTCATGCCTTAGAGGCGTCACTATCCGTGTGTATTCATAAGATGTCTATGTATAAACTATTTGTACTTTCATCGAATTCATGATTCGATTGTGGAAACTTGTACTTATTATAGTTCATGAAAGTTTCGTCCTTAGTCATTTGAGGTTGTGATATACACACACCGCTAAGACTAATGTGTAAGGAGGAAGATGGATAATTCCATCTATCATTGGCATAGATATGCTATCTAACTTATACTGGTTTTGCCAAAGAGCTTGGCTAGCCGGACTGGCCAAAGATTGAGCCAGCATGACTAAGCTGTATTATGATCCCAATCATGCAGTGTAATCCTTAAACTGATGTGAACACATGATATGGGTTGTGGATTAGCCGATTTAGAAGCAATTATATGCTTGGTGTTATAAAGGAAGTGCTTGGTATTACTAACAAGCAATTACATGGTGTGGACGCACTAAGACGGGATTTTCCCTCAATATTTGAGGGATTCTCTACTTGGTTAACTATTAACCAAGGTACCACAGCTAAGTAGTTCGCCAGAGGAATCACATATCATGGAGACAAGAAAAGGGAGTTAAGGCGACACTGGGATGACGAGAACTCACATGTGGGTTGCCACCAATATCGTGAAGAAAAGGGACCTAGACATAACGTCACATTGAGGACTACTCATCGGTATCTGGGAACTGACATGCATGCTTTGCTAGAAGCCATTGTAGCCTTATACGTATGAGTGTGACTATTACCCGTGAGCTAGCAGTTTACACACTTAAGAGAGTGGAGGCAGGTAGATGGGATCTGTCTGAAACGAGCCATCTAAGTGAGACTTAGATGGACAGAGACCAATCAATTGCTAGCACCCACTTTCACTAGGGTTAGGGATGTCGACTTAGGGACACAATGGGATGTGTCACCTCACCTACTTCCTATATTTATATGGGTGGGTTGGTGTCGAACATGCGGTATTCTTAACCAGAATGTTAGTGCCACACCAGCACCTTTTGTCCCAAGAGTAGTGGAACCGAGGCTAGAAATTCCCTATTGTCGTTCCACTTGGTATGTGTGAGAACGATCAGATGCACCACGTTTGGGGTGCTTGAGGTAGTGGATTTGTCGTTGTCAGAGTCGAAGAGGAAGATGACGCTAGAGAATACTTCGCTGAAGCCCGACTTGGGAGATGGGCGGTACAAGGACTGCAGTGCCCTGACACGCTTCATCAAGGTTCTGTAACCATGAGTCTAGGGGTAAGACCTATGGACTCTGTCTTTCGCTAAAACTTGTCGGTGCTGCATTAGAGCTAGGAAAAAAATATTTTCGTTCTTGCCTCAGACGCTGTCACAACAGACATTAGTTACACTACCACACTATAACAAGTAATCCAAACTATTAAAATTTTGTTAAAGATTGGTAGTTCAATAATTTAAGTATCTCACACCAGGAAGCTTGAATTGAAGGGAAGTAATGGATTTAAATTGAAGGATACATATTGCATGGATCTCATATGATTATTCATAACCTCTCATGCCCTTATTTCTAAGGACGAACTTTCATATGAACCTTGCAATTAAACAACAATCCGATAAAATTTAACAAACATGATAATGTATACCGACACAAACATATATGAGCTCAATATCTTATTCCCTACATCGCTCAAGGAAGTTGGGTTATGCTCAGATCATGGTGTTGTTCTTCTTGTTGATGACCTCTTGGATCATAGCCTCAAGAACATTAAACTTCATTGGTTTGGGCACAAACACATCAGCACCGGCAGTCATGAAGACGTCTTGGGCATCATTATTAGCTGATAGCCCAACGATCTTCACATCACTTTCTCCCATAGCACGAATCTTTTCAACTGCCTATCAAGTAACACAACAATTAATTTTCTAGGCTACAAATATTCAAGCAAAATGAAATAAATATTTTTCATGCAAAAAAGGAATGTCAGAATAATAAACGTACCTTAGGTCCACTCATTATGGGCATGTCCTTATCACAAAAAACAATGTCAAACTTCCTCCCTTCAATGAATAGATCCACAGATTCTTTCCCATTCACAGCCATAGTAATTTCACAGTGGAACTTGCAAACCATGGCGGAGAGAACCATGGCATCAACTCGGGTATCTTCAACAATAAGAACCTTCACGGGGGATGCCATGATCAGCTAAACGAACTACCAAAATAAAGAGAGTGGTTATTTCCAATCCATTTCTTATAAATTAAAAATGATTGTTAACAACTATTCTCAATGAGAATAAACAAAAACATCATAAAGTAAATTAGCAAACCGCAACCATGTCTATGTATCCAAAAAATATTCTGTAGTTGCAAAATAATAAGAAATACTAGTTATAAAAAATCTCGAATATAAGCATGCACTTCATATATATCCCAGCTGATAAAAATATACCATATCAAACAATAAACTAAAAACATCATATGTTGCTATTGTAGGAGGCGTGTGCACTTTATTAGTACTTATCATGACAAGAAAAATAAGACATATTATATTTGTATGTAAGAGGATAACAAGAACATTACAATGGTGAAGAAATTACAAAGAAGTGTTTCCTACAAATGAAATAATTTCCCGTGACGTTTTCTACAAAATTACCATGAGGTCGTATGAGCTAGGAATATGATACGGGGAAATTGAGAAGTGTGCAACTTGGTGGGGGCATATAGGTTACTCTAGGCTCATATCTAAAAAATATCATATAATATCAAAGGGATTTTACAAAAAATTATAGCATGGGGGAGCCATGGCCCTAGCTTTGTCTGAAGATAACCTCCACATAGTAAAAAAACGAAAGTGGAACCGTGTATATATAAATTCATATACATGGTTGCCAATTTCGGAAAACACAAAAACAAAAATTGTGTGTCGAATGGTATATAGATAAAACACACTAGTTCATCATACACACATATAACACATGTAACAATCTCTTGTAATGATAAATAAGAGAGAAACAAAGGAATGAATAAGGACCTTAAAGCTAGCTAGAGCTTATAGAAGAACCACAGTAAGATGTTGCTCTCTTTCTCCTCTTGTTGATTAAGTCTTGTTTTTTTTTGAACAAGATTAAGGCTTGTTGTTGTGTTCCTTGTACCCTCTCTATGCTCAGACATTTATAGGGAACCAAGAGGAGGGGTGTGTCCATCGCCAGTCGATATTTGCCGTCCGGTAGAAAATCACCTCGAGTCACACATGCATATATCTCCACCGCTTCACACCAAGATAAAAAGAGGGACTAATATTGATATACTCGCCATATCTTTTGTGATTAATGATTCATATATCTTTTATGTTTCCACAAATTTCTCAAAGATATATACAGTGAAGATCACTGCATATACACGTATTTGTCGTGACATGTCGGCGTAGCTAGATACCAAAATATGATTAAAATAAATTGTTCTGCCATCAACAATGGGTGGATGGCATTTGATCTACCATATGTTATTATGGCATTAGTTTTAGCTATGATAGGAAAACATATTTTTAATGTGGACAATATTTATCAATTAATAATTAATCATATATCGTACCTAATATATTTTAGACCAACCATACATTAGTTAACTTGATACACATATTTTCTTAATATGCCATCTATAATTGCATGGCATATAGGTACATGTACCTAATATAGTTGACTAATTGATTTGACGACTTAATGAGAAAATATGTAAAAGAATTGGACCCAATTGTATATGTACTACGATTGAGGGTGCTAAGTGCAAAGTGGTTCCCATCCAAGAGTTTATTTTATTTTTATGTACACATGTTTAAATTGTAATATAAACTTCTACGAATTGAAGAGTTGAAACTAAGAAGAAAGTTTATGTGACATGTGAAGGTCCGAGGCTAGCATGTAAGTTCTTTTGCTAACAACAGTACAATATTTTTATATACTCTACTACTTTCTGTGGTTTCTTTTTCTCTAATGGATGGTTCATACACACAATCACTCATATGAGTGGGTGTGGTGTGGTGTATGTGCATACTGTGTGTTGGTGAAAAGAAAAGGTTTCTATTATAGCTAGGATTTATTAAAGTTAAAAGTAGATCTAATAAAAAAATATTAGAGCGCCGCACATACTAGCCACACAATATTGGACTAAGATAGGCCTTATGTAGCACGAAATAGTAACGAGAAAGTTAAAAGTCCGTAGAAGGGCTACAAAGTGATGGGCCCATTTCAAATAGTGTAGGCCTCCGGCAGGGCAAAACAGTAACATGCCATATTTTTATTGGGCTCCCCTAGTGGATTGGCCCACTTAAATAATTAGCGGGCCTTGGTTTGGTTTGGCTTCTAGCATGGTTTTTTGACCATTAACGATGGTAACCGGCCGTTAACGGTATTTGCCATGTGGTAGTTTGCATGGCTTCAGTAGTCAACGGGGCTGGCGAACAGATCTATGATGGCACGAGTTTCCGTGGCTAAAGGGTGCGATCCACCATGGTTGCGAAAAAAACCATGGTAGATTCTCTGGTGATGGGACTTTTACCACGGAAGCCATTCGTCGTAGAAGACTTTTTAACCACGAAAAATTGGCCTTCAACCACAAAAACCGTTTGTTGTAAAACCCAACTTTTCATGCAGTGAAAATAGAGGAGATTCAAACTCTCATGCTAGCAAGATTTGCAAGAAAGCCCTAGCCAAATCGGCCGGTCGAATACCTCAAGATGATGAGGATTGAAACAAAGATGAGAAGCCTCAAGAGCTAGACTATAGCAATGATCCATCTCCAGATTATACCGTGGAGCACCTTGTGAAGATAACAGTGAATAATTTCGATACTGAAGGAGAAAATGATGCCTTGTACCAACATTTCATTCAAAAAGTAGCATATAAGGTACATGAGCTAGAAATGAAATATAAGAAATTAGTTGAGAAACTTCTAGCTAACCTTGATGATATATTTGAGCCCACTATTAAAATTCATATAGGAGTTAATGAGATTGCTGCACTTTGTGATCTTGGTGCTAGTGTCTCAAAAATTTCTAAAAGTTTATTTGAAAGACCTAACCTTGAGCCATTTCAAATTATCAAACTAAGACTCCACTTAGCATATTGAACTTACAAACAAGTTTTAGGAGTCAAAGAGAATATTATTGTAGAAATCAAAAGATTTCCTTCATAGATTTATTTTTCGTGCCCCTGGTTCGTTAGCTGTACTCCCTTTTCCCCAGCCACTTAGTTTTTCCTCACTTTTGTCCATCTCCTATTATGAAACTCTCACATCGGTCTGAAACTCGCTCTCCGTCGGGTCCCGTTAGTGGACCCTCGCCATTACATGCTGACAAGTGGGGGCCGCATTCAGGTGGGTCCCGTAGTGGACCCTCGTCGTTACGTGCTGACAAGTAGGACCCACCCCTATTGCGTGATGACAGGTGGGGCCATGTTCAGTCGTGTCCCGCAGTAGGACCCCTCATGGTGTGGGGTCGGCTTGTTTGGAACGCGTTTTGGGGGATGTGGTGTGGGACCATGTGGGGCGCGTATGGTAGTTACGTGTGCCCTGTCGCCTAAATTGGAAGATTTATTTTTTGTTATTTTTATGGTTGGTCTTTTTAAGAGTGTCTTTTCCCCTTTATGTCGCTAACAATTGTTATTTTTGCCAAAAAAAGGCAGCGAATCTAGAGCAATTTCTCTCTTCATTCATAGTTCCTTTTGGCCCTCGTATTTTCCCAATCTGGCAGCAAATCTAACCAGCACCATAAATATGTACATGAATAGAGCAAAATGTAGATAAAGCAGCTAATAAAGGATTATATAGTACGATACTTAAACCAGGTTCGACAATTAGGCTACTCAGCAGCAGCAGCTTATAAGTTCAACGGAACAAACAAAAAGAAGGCGCTTTAGCGAAAGCATCACACGATCAAGGCCCTCATGGCCTGCGCTAGGAGGGCCTCCGCCTCCTCCCTGTGACTTGATCGGGGGCATGCGACCCTCCTCGATGGCCACCTTCTGGAGGTTGTGGAGATGAAAACCGAGCGCTTTGTGCTGGGCTCTGAAGGCGTTGGCGTTCTTTGATGGGCTGCAGTTCTTCACGTCCTCGGCATGCATCACGAGGGAGTTGAAGTCAGTGGCGAGGCTCCTAGTGTAGAAGGGGCACCTGTAGACATCACCGGCAAAGAAGCCGTTGAACTGGCTGAACTTAATCTTCCTCAGCACCTAATGAGTCTTGGTGTCGATGGACTCGTCGTCGTTGCAGACGTCGCTGTTATCCACCTATTACAAAAAACAATAGCATGCAATAAGGACATGATTGAGATACCGTGATTATCGGGATTGATTACGTGCATAAATTAACCGATTGAGATCCCCTGATTATTCCCCAATCCCCAAATCTCAAACCAAATTGAATACTGATCCCCAACTATAGATCGGTGCTAGTACTGATCCCAACTATAGAATCCCAACTACAGATCCATGCTAGTACTGATCCTAACTAGGGGCATTCATCGAAATACAAGATCTAACACAAGAGGATTAGCTACTATAAAAATACCTAGAATCCACCGATTAGTCGAGCCCTAATAACACACGATCTAGCATCCAACAATGGGAATGGGGGAAGAACAAAGGAAGGGGAGAAAACCCTAGTTACCTCCGACCATGGGTCGGCTAAGCTGGTGTCGAAGGGGTTCTCCGGCCTAATGTAATCGTTGTCCCCATAGAGGTCCTAGCCGTCCTGGATCTGCAGGAGAACGGCGGGGGCCTGTACGGGGATGGGGTCTCCTCGCCGATGGCTATGGCGGAAGCGGGGACAGGGGTCTGGACGGGGATGGCGGCTGCCTTCAATGCCTCAATGGGGGCCCAATATGGGGACGAGGGCCTCCTCGTCGGCCGCCTTGGAGGCGATGATGGCCACCAAGCCGTTCTTCTCCATCGCCGGCATGGTTGGGGTTTTCTTGGGGGTTTGAAGAAGGTTATGGGAAAGTGGAGATGGTCGCGTGTGTGAGTGAGCGAGTGAGCGATGAGTGAGAGTGAGGAGGCCTCTATAAAGGTGAAGGGAGGAGACGTTACGTTGCACTACCGTGCACCGTGTAACCGCGTGCGCTACTGCACCGTTCACGGACACACGCATCCGCTATCGCCCTGTGCACCGTGACACGCTTACCGTGCGTCACGTTTTCCCCCTCGTGTCTAACCTTGGCCACTTAGTTGTGCTCAGTTATACCCTCAAGTGTAGCACTGGCAATTTGGTTGTACTCAGTTTTTCCCTCCAGTACTAACACTGCCGTGTGTAATATTCTCACTTTTACCCTCCGGTGGATGGTCAACAGAGAGTCCACGGATGGATTTTAGCTAGCTAATTGGGTCGTTTTAAGCACAACAGTTTCAAAAAGATCAAAACATAGTGGCATCTATCCAGTGAGTCTTATTATGTGACCTGCCACTATAAGAAATGTATATAAATCAAGTTTTAACCTAAATCACCACTTCTCAAATCACCTACTATCTATGAAGGTTCATGGCATTCTACTCAATCCTCTCCCCAAAACATCCCTCCCCAAAACATAATTTGTCTGAATGAGGCAATAATTGTCAAACTGATGTATATTTGAATTTCAAGTAGTTTGATGTGTGCCAATATGTATTTTATTGTATAAAAGAAGCAGTTTCCATTTTTTAAATCTCTTTTTGTTTTATATTTGAACCCCCTTGTCAATTTTGCCCTTGGTTTTTAAGTTCTACTGGGTTTTCCCCTCTCTCTTAGTGACAACCTCTTACACATTGTTCATCTTGGCTGCTATGGTCTGATTGGTCGAGACATTTGTCACGCGGATCGTACGCACCAACTGTTGATCCTCTGATTGATCCGCTATGATATAGCGGACATGATAACCCCTATATCTGTCGGGGGCACCCTCTATCCATGCAAAAAAACAAGTTTGCCACCGATGCTTTAACTCCATAAACAAATGATTTTGAATATAGTTTGAAGGGAAAGTGTTCAAAGGTGTATAATTTTTGCATTATATTTCACTCCATGTCCCTACGTGCGATTTCAAAGAGTTCAAAGGTGTATAATTTTTTCCATATGCAAGTTTATGCATTACATCCCTACATTTTATGAAAATCATAATCTCTAAAGATTTTCTTACCACATCATTATCACGTATTAAGTGCGATTTCACAGTGTTCAAAGGTAAACACCCTTTTCCTTTACATTAAGAGTTGTATAATTTTTCAATTTGAAAGTGTTCAAGAGTAGTGTCAATTATAAACAATCTTTTACATTAAGAGTTGTATAATTTTTCAATTTGAAAGTGTTCAAGAGTAGTGTTAATTATAAACAATATTTTACATTAAGAGTTGTATAATTTTTCTATTTGAAAGTATTCAAGAGTAGTGTCAATTATACACACTCTTTTACATTAAGAGTTGTATAATTTTTGTTAAATTTGAAAGTGTTCAAGAGTTGTGTCAATTATAAACACTCTTTTACATTAAGAGTTGTATATTTTTTTAATTTGAAAGTGTTCAAGAGTTGTGTCAATTATAAACACTCTTGTACATTAAGAGTTGTATAATTTTTTTAATTTGAAAGTGTTTTAAGAGTAGTATCAATTATAAACACTCTTTTACATTAAGAGTTATATAGTTTTTTCAATTTGAAAGTGTTCAAGAGTTGTGTCAATTATAAATACTCTTCTACATTAAGAGTTGTATGGTTTTTTTAAATTTGAAAGTGTTCAAGAGTTGTGTCAATTATAAATACTCTTTTACATTAAGAGTTGTATAAATTTTTTAAATTTGGAAGTGTTCAAGAGTTGTGTCAATTATAAATACTCTTTTACATTAAGAGTTGTATAATTTTTTTAAATTTGGAAGTGTTCAAGAGTTGTGTCAATTATAAACACTCTTTTACATTAAGAATTGTATATATTTTTAATTTGAAAGTGTTCAAGAGTTGTGTCAGTTATAAACACTCTTATACATTAAGAGTTGTATAATTTTTTTAATTTGAAAGTGAATCGCTAGCCATGCCAGAGTTGTGTCAATTATAGTTTCAGACCGCGCGAGAGTTTTATAATTATAAACACTCTTGCAAACCAACTGAATCGCCACTGCTCCAGGGGAATTTACAATAGATTTTAGGGAGATTTTATCTATCTTTGAGAGTTATGGAGGTTGAAACCACCGCTGGGAAGTAAAATCCAGAGAGATATTGTTCACAACCACGGATTACGCCAGCACTGGATCAATCCTATTCGAAAATCAAGGCAGTTAGTTGAGCACCATCAATTCGCGTTCAAATACTGCCAATAATCAACCCACAAAAGGGAAATGATGCTTACCCAGATGGAATCCATGCATTAGATCCCTGCGACTCCACCCAATCTTCTCTGTCCTCGATTGGGATGGACGGTGCACCAGCCGGCATTGCATACTGTTCCTCGAAAGGGGTAGATCTAGCAGGAGTGGGAGTAGAGCCGGAGGTGGAGTGGGCTCCACGGCTAGGGGGAGGGGCGGATCTGGGGCCGAGGACGACATAAGGTAGGAGGGCACGACGGCGGGGCAGCGGACCCGTCCCAACGTGACCCCACCCTTTAGCACGTATGTATGACCCGTCCCAACGCGGCCCCTCCGGTCAGGCCTGTAACGGTCAAGGCCTCGTAACATAATACTCAACGCCCGACCCGTCCCAATGCGGTCCCACCAGTCAGCATGTAACGGTCAAGCCTTTGACCTGACGGCATCCCTCCGTTTGAGAGCCCGCGAGGGTTTCTTAACATGGCAAGGGGAAAAGTGAGGAAAAACTAAGCGGCTAGGGAAAAGTGAGTACAACTAACGAACCAAGGGCACAAAAATAGAAATCTATAAGAACTAATAAAGTGTAAGGTTACCAACCTTTAATAAGATAGAGATCCCTGTGTTTACAATACTAGTCCCTGGATCAATAGCTAGCATCCACAGTTAAGATGTAATATCAAGAAACAAAGGTCATAATACAACTTTATAACCAGGAATAAAATAATTCATTACATCTTACATAGCTAATTTGGCTATCTCATTACAATGCAGCAGAATATAGCAATAGCATGGGGTCCTTCATCTTCAAAGTGCCACAGGCAGACATGTTGGTTGTAGACTTGTAATCCTACTTCACTAATATCAAACAAACCTGCAACATAACAAGTTACAGCCACAAGAGTCAATACATTTGAATTGTATTGGCAAGTGATACTATGGTAGTATAGTGGAGTCTATCGTCTATATGCATTTGGCTAAGTGGAGCTTAGGATTGCTTTGCTCAAAATAGATTTTCCTTATCATTTGAAAACACTAAGTTTTTGCTTGACAGAATCTTTCCCAAGGCATCTCCCAATAGAAATTGGTGATCCTTCAACCCTTGTTCAACCACTAGTTTTTAACTTAGAAATTGGGATGAGGAGATTCTTGATAGCTTCCATGTCTTGATGCTCAAATTGTCCTTCACCAGGGACATGGCTAAGTACTTAGATTTTACACTCTGCAGAGGTTGTGCACTTTCCCCACAAGACTTGGTTTCACCAAGACAAGATCTTTCAGAAGCCTTCCCTTAGACCAGAATGGACGCGCTCCTACCTATCAAACCCCTACCACCAACTGTCTGTTTGGCTAAGTTATTGCAACCTATATGATCCAGGCAGAGCCCATAATGCCAACTGGCTGCACTTGAAGCTTCTCAACATTTGACATCTCAAATCTCTGTGTTCCTGGGTGGCCATCCACAAGTGAGATACACAAGGTAAACCATATAAATGGGCCTTGTGAACCACTCAACACAAACCATTCCTTACATTCCACCCAGGTGATTCATTCACTTAGTTGTTTTATTAAACAAAACACAAGTTCTCAGACTTAGAAATATTTCATAGCATGAATATATATTCCACCCTTGTTTTCTACTAGATAAGCTAAGCATGATAGTAGTAGGAATCTTAACTTAGGAAAATTCTACTAAGGTTTCATCTACTAGTATTTCCCATGGCATGGTTTATACTTAGCAAAAATTCCATGCAAGTCCTACTTAGAAATATAACTAATGCATAGTGAAAATAATGGGACAAAAGTATGAAGCATCACTTGACTTTTTGGTAGAGAATATAAGTTCACTCCTTGTCTTTGCAATGATCACACTCTTCAAATCACTACATTTCAATCAAGCAAGCAATATTTCAATCTACCATTCAAGCAAAACATCACATAAAATGATAGAAACAAAACAATGCATGCAAGCATGCCAAAACTTTGTTTTATTTACAAAAGTGGTTTATGACAGGTTATAAACATTCTAAAACACTCATTGGTCATTTTATAAAGTAGTAAAACCATTTGCAAAAGATTTTACCTATAAACCATTTTTGAACAAAATCCATATTTTATGTGGTTGAAATTGCCTTTAGCAAAAGTAACAATTTTTATATGGTTCACCAAATACATTTTTAAATCATAAAACTTGGTGTTTGGGGCCAGAGAGTTTATTCCAAAACATTTACCAAAGATTTTCTCCCAAAAGCATTTTTAATAAATAAACTTTATTTTTATTTGACTAGAAATGGTTTAAATCAAAGGTTTATTCTTTTGCTTCACCAAATACATTTTTGAAACCACAAATTGATTTCTATGGTCAGTAAGTTCAAAACAAACCATTTGTCAAAGGTTTTATCTCAAAATCATTTTTGAACAATTTTTATATTCTAAACATGCATACACAAGTTTCTGCAAAAACAATCAATTTAACAGAAGCAATTTACTAAACAAAGTGTATGGTCAGAAATTACTTGTCTTGCTGATTCCATTGATATAAAATTTGCAAAATTTGGACATGTGGTTTGAAAGTTATGAATTTTACAAAATTGAACATCTAATAGGAAAGTTTCTAGTTTTTAAAACAGATAGAGGCCACGTGTCGAGATTCTATTCGCTGGTACCGTTTCGGTAGGATCAAGTGATTCAGACCGTAGGATTTAACTTGATCGCACGACACAGGTTGCTACTTACCCCTTCGCTTAGTTCTAATCTTAGCCACTAGATCAAGATCGGACGGTGCTCAGCACGCTTGCCAGAGATGGGCGGCGCTGGCGGCGGCAGGTGGTGGCGGTGCGGTCAGACGGTGGCGGTGACGGCGCTACCGGATGCGAGGGGGCGAAGGGAGGTGCTCACCGAGTTCGCCGTGGCATGGGGAAGCTCAAGGTGCCTTCTGTTTGTCGAGGGGCGCGCTGGAGTTGCGGGGATTGCTCGCCGGAGACAAGACAGACGGCGGTTGCTCACAGTCGACGACGGAGGAGACGCTACGGTGCGAGTTAGGACACGAAAACGGTGGCATTAGTTGCGGAAAAAGTCAATGGTCTCAGGCGCATCATCGAAAATAAGAGGGTCGGTCAGAACATTACCAGGGGAGTCGCCGGAGAGGGAGCAGACGGCGGCGACGTTCAAACTAAGACGGAGTCGACGATACAGGGCTCGCGCGAGTGAGATGAGGATGCAGAGAGGTGCGCCAGAGCCTCGGTGTCACGTTCATGTGCTCGAGGAGGCGAGGGGCGGAGGAGGCTGTCCGGAATCGCTGGTGGAGCTCGCCGGAGCAGAGGACGGTGCAGGGGGAAATTGGGACAGCCTGGGGGCTCCGGTGGGGCGACGACTGGGGAAAATGGAGAGGGGAGGGAGGTGCTTTAGATAGCATGGTCGCGGGGTGGCGTAACGCAGGATAAGAAGTGTATTGACGCTCAACTGAAACAAATGAGGAGTAAAGAGGCGCGGTCGTGGCGGTGAAAACGATGGTGAGGTGGCGGTGGGGTTCGTCTGGCAGAGAGAGAGTGTGGGTGGGGTCCACGTGTCATGATCGGTGAGTTCCACAGTTCAAACGTTTTACGTAGGATAAGAGAGGAGGGCAATTTGGGCTGGGCTGAGGTCCTTTTATATTTTTTTGTTCCTCTTTCTTTTCTTTTTCCATTTCTTATTATTCTGTTTTGATTTTGATTAAACTATTCAAACACTCATTTGAATTCAAACCTTTGCCAAATTTTGTGTAGATTTAAATATTTATTAGTAATATAATCTGAAGTTAATTTTGGAATAAAACTTTATTCTTTTTGGGGTCTTCTAGTTATTCAAATAAGCCCTTGTTTTAATTCAAATAAGATTTAATAATAATTTCAAACACCATTTAAGTTTCTAAAAACCTTCCAAATCTTTTCAGTAGGTTTTTATTTGATTAATAGGATGTCAAATAATTCATATTTGAATTGGGTATTTGTTTTAATTCCAATGGAATTAAATATAGTTTTAATTCCCTAAATTTTATTTGGAAGATTTATTTTATTTTATTAATTTAAACAACTTTTATTCCACTTGGGTAAATTCCAAAATACTACTTTCTCATGAATTATATATAATTATTCTTATTAGAGATTTGTCTTTATTAAAATAGGGATAGAATGGTTAATGCCATTTTATTTTATTTTGGAAATTCTTTATCCATTTATTTTATTTGGGTTTTGGATTATATTCATTCCATTTTCTTAATGGATTAGGCCAAGATTTAATTTGGTCTTTAAATATTCCTTATTTAATATTTCTTTCTTCATCTTATAAAATCCATATCTTTTTATTTATAGATCCAAACTTGGTGACTCCAATTTGTAAAATCTTATTTGTTATTTATTTATACTTTTAAATATATTTAGGATTATGTGCTCACCATTTGGTATGGATTTTAGATAAGTGTTTTATTAGCTTTGGAAATTACTTTTCCTTATTTTATTAAATTCATAAGATTTTATCCATGGTTCCAATTTAAGTGAAACCAATTCATATGGTTTTATAATATTTCTATTTGTCATTCTTGATCATTTATAAATGTTTGATGATAAATTTTTATATGGATCAAATCCATAGGCTTGGAGATAATTTGGAAATGATTTTCTTCCATTATGGTTTTAGGGTTTTGGTTTATTTCTCAAGTGTTTTATTTTTCTAGATGCATTTATGAAGTATGCATTCTACTTGATTTGAATTTAGTTGTATTCAAACTTTAATTAAAGTTTGTTCAGGATGGGATTTTAATTTCCATTTATAAACAAAAGTTTCTTTTCACCCTAAATTTCAACAATTATTTATTTTGTTTATTTATTTTTCACATAACAAGATTTGGAAAATCTTGGGATGTGACAGGCTACCACCCTTAAAATAAATCTCGTCCCGAGATTTGGGGAGGCTAGGGGTTACAAGTTGGCTCAAAGCATCTAGGGTACTACCACCCTTAAAAAATTTCCAACTAGATTACATCTTGGTTTGCTTGGGATCTTGTTGAAATCTCTCTGGGAAAACATCTGCATAGTGTCCTTTGTTTCCACACTTGAAACATGTGACTAGGCTGAGATCCTTCATAGGCTTTATCTTGTGCTTCATATTTTCTGGACAATTGCTTACATAATGTCCTTGGTTACCACAATTGTAACATGTGATAAGATTGAGTTCTTCACGTATCTTCTGTGGACAAGTTGACACATAATGGCCTAACTCTTTGAAGTTGTTGCACCATACTTGGCTAATCTCCTTATACTTCTTCTTCTTGGGTTTCTCCAAAGCCAGGAGTGCTTCTAGTTCATGTTCTTCATATGTTATCTCAAAGGTAGGAATGTTTCCTGGTCTCCTTGACCTTTTCTTATTCCTTGGATAATACATATGTCTCCTCTTTGGTCCTTTAAATTGGGTCATATTGCATGGAGGTGCAAGCTGAGATTTTCCTTTGTCTTCATCCTTCTTGGTAGACTTGGCTCTCTCATGGTAGTCTGCAATTAGTTGTTGCACTCCACCTTGTTTCCTTTTTTGAACTATGGAATAGATGGGGCATTGGATAGGGACATGATTATTTCCTTCACATAGGAAACAAGTAGCTTGAGATTTGGGGCATTGGTCAGTTGGATGTTTCTCTTCACAATTTGGGCATTGATCTTCATGCTCCTTGGAAGTGTGATCCTTGTCTCCACAAATATTGTGTGGCATCCCGCAAAACCAGTACTAGAAAATCGCGTTGTTTTTGTGCATTGCATCGTCATCATCATGCATTGTTTGTCTGAACTATTTCGAAAAGCCTAGTTTGCTTTGTACAAACACCCCTCTTTATTTCAAATGCCAAAACCCCGATCGTATCGGATATTTTATTTCCCTAAAAACTATTTGCAAAGTGGCCTTGTTTTAAATTAAACAAAACCAAACAAACACATTTTTGCAAACTAACACAAGCCCCAAACTCTAAAACCTATCCCCACCCAATCCTAATCTACCCACCAACCGAAGTGTGCCACCTCACCCCTTCCCCAAACTCCTACCCACCCTGCCACCTCACCAATCCACCACTTTTCCTTCCCCCTCTACCTCTTTCTCACCCAGCCTCCTCCTACCCCTCTCCCTTACAGGCCGACCCCACCCTCCTGGCCCACATCCTCTCTCTCTCCCTCTCTCTCTCTCTCCTTCCCCCTGGCCCACGCGTCAGCCACACACACCCCAGGCCCACCTGCCTGTCCCCACCGCCACCTGGCCACTCTTCCCCACCCCTGCCCCACTTCCACCTCCCCCTGGACCCGGTCCTCCCCGTGGCCCACCTCCCACCTGGCCCCACCCCGTCCCCAGCCTGCCCCTTCCTCTCTCCCCTCCCCACCATCTCTCTCACGCACGCTGCCTCCCTCCGCCACTCCGCCGCTCTTCCCCACTCGCCTCGCTGACGCCAGATCCCGCCGCTGCGGCACCGCCTCCGCCCCTCCGCGCCTCCTCCGCCCGGCGTCCGCCGTGTCCGCCGCCTCGGCCACGCTGCCTCGCCTCCGCCCGGCTCCGACTTGCCGCTTGCCCCAGACGCGCCTCGCTTCCGGGCTTGGCGCCGCCAACCGCCTCGCCGCCTTTCCTCCGCAGAAGGCCGCTAGAGCCGCCTCCTCCGCCATCACCGCTGACGCCGGGCGTTCGAGCTCCATCGCCCCGTCCGCCTCCTTCCTCTCTCCGAGTTCGCTGCCCGACGCCTGCCGCACAAGGCCGGCGCTCGTCAACCGCCGTCCGCCGGACTCCTGCCGCCGCCACCGCCACGCCCGTCGACCGCCGCCGGCTGCCGCCTCTCCGAGCACGCCGGCCGCTCGACTGCGTCGCCTGGGACCGCCTCGTCTCCGCCGCACGCTCCTCGCTTCCTCACCGCCTCTCGCCACCGCCGCCGCTGCATGCCCGATGTAGCGCCGCCCCTCGCCCGCCACGCTGCCCGCTGCCGGGCATCGCCGACGCCAGCCGACCTCCTCGCTCCCGGCGATGGACCCGCTGCAGACGCCCTCCTCGCCGCTATTTCATCCTGGCGTGCGCCTGTTTGGTTGGCTGCTAGGTCGGGTTGGTGTTGTCCGGCGGCTAGATGCTATGTTGTGGTTGTTTGATAAGTGGAATCGCTTCTGACGATCGACCCGGGTCACCAAGACTACCGTTCGGCAACGCCAAGTACTCCTTCCTGGCTTCGAAGCCCGACCCCGTGGACCGACATGATCCCCTTCACGGATACGACAAGTACTCCCTCAAGGACGCCAAGGTCACTTACACGGAACGCCAAGTCCTCCACCTTGCACGCCATGACCGTCTCCGCGGACCGAAGACCACACTGGCGACAATTACTCCTTCCCGGATGCGATGCTCGAGACACGGACGGTAAGAACACCGACGCAGAACGCCAAGTGTTTCACCCCGGACACCGAGACCCCGGATGCGAAAAGATCTGCCCCGTTGATCGAGAATGTTCCTGCCGAGACCGCTTCCGTCGAACCCTGAACCCCGAGACCGGACCCCGGACCCTGTCGAACCCCGAACCCCGGAACCAAGATCTGCCTAACCCTAATGTGTGAACCTTTTCCCGAGCCCCTATTTTATAAACGCTTTATATAAAACTTGTTGCATATTAATTGTTCATGCATGCATCTCTGTCGTGTGGTTTCGGGGCCTTATGCCGATTCACCATCTAATTAAATATGGGGCCCATATGCGGGCAAATCTAGTCTTATATTGGCCTCATTTAAATTTGTGTAGCGAACCGGAAACTTATCTTGCCCTGTTATTACAACATTTAAATTGCGGGGTATCTAAATAACTTGAACCGGTTAATTAAATATCGGGACCCCGGTTCCGCTTAATATGACCTAATTGCACCGCATATTACCATGCCATGCATCATACATGAATCATGCCCGATCTTCTGCCGTTGTATTAAATAGTGCATCCAGTGTTTGTGCTAGTGTTTTGCTTCTTCGCGGATAAGATCGATGAGTTGATGTGAGCTTCGACCCGATCTTCGGTTGTACCTTCGACAATGTTTTCAGGCGAGCATCTCCCCCTTTCTACCTATCTTAATTTTATAGTATTTATTCCCTCCTGTTGATCTATTGCTATCTGTGTCGCGATACTCTAGTTTCCTAATCCGTGATATCCCTTGCCGCCCTATATTGCCTTGGACACATCCTATTACCTGTGGTTTGGTAGATAGTTGGACTTGCGCGTCGTAGTCGCTTGCTCAAGTGTTGTTGCGTGTCGCCAAGTGCCACAGTTGTTGGAGTAATGTCGCATTTTTGATGTTGGAGATGATCATGGTTTTACTTATCGTTCACTTTAATTCCTGTTTAACAACTAAAATAGAAGTAAGCAGTGGCATCGGTGGGTGATAGATAATATTTGGTTTCTGAACGCCCACTTGTGTCCCGTAGGACCCCGAGTACTTGATACCTGTTCCTTGATTTATCGCGCTATCCACATCCGGGAGGATTATGGGACCCCCTGAGCCAGAGCATGATTCATTCTTATTTCTTGGGGCCACAAACTAGTTTGAGGTTTTATTTACTATCCTGTACTTATGCCATGCTACTACTGTATTTGATTGACAGCGAGGAGCACATCTTTATCTTTAGGATCGGACACGATTCGCGTGTCGACAAGCCCGCTTTTGGGTTCCCAATGTCGTTCAATGGCCCACCCAAACCTCGGGTCCGTCTGAGTCGGCTAACCGTATGGTGTATTCCAAGGTGGCCCCCTGAAATATTTCTGAATCCTGTGATTGCTTTGTCGTGAAGGCCTCGTTGGGTTTTGATTTGGTTTTTCCAAGGTTGATCGAGCGTGTGTTGCTATTGGTGCACCCCGGACGGGAAAAAACTTTCTGAAAGCTGTGTCCACGGTTATGGACGACTTGGAGCATGATCTCAATAGACAACTATAACTAAAGTAGTGCTATAAATTTGACTTTATAATGACTAGTAATCAGCTTCACTATAATGGAATGGCTAAATAATACTGCCCACAATTGCTTGTTTGGAGTGTCACTTGCGACCATTGTACCTGACTAGTAAGTATTGCAACTACAACGGAATGGCTAAATAAAAGTACCAACAACTGCTGGGTTTTGGGTTATCTCATGCTAATTGTATTTGACTAGTAAGTGTTGCAACTACAATGAAATGGTTAAATAAAAGTGCCCACTGCTTATTTTATCAGGATGACTATCTATACTTGACTAGTAATTGCTGCAACGATAATGGAATAAATAAAAATGCCAACGGTGTGAGTTCCTCGGTTGACTTCCTCGATTGGTCTCGAGGGGGAAACGCCAGGATGGGTTTGTTTGATGGTAGAATTAGGTTGGTTCCGGATAGGTCTTTCTTATCCCTCTCTGATAGCCGCCAGTTGTATCGAGTCTCTATAGGTTGTTCAGTGCATGCTGCCGCTGCCGCTTCAGTCCACCATACCTATGTAGGCGAGGACCGCCGAATTCTAGCCTCGCTGCATCGGCCTCGATCGACGCCTCTTTTTCCTTTGCCCTTTGTCGGCACCCCTTTGTTTAAGCAGGTTTTGAGATCGACGCATAGTGGTTACCTTCCGGCTTGGGCAGGTTATGGACGCCATTGGTTATTCTTCGTGGCTCTTAGCCCCATTTGCATCTTGTCCGTAGTTGGACGCTCTATCATTTTCAAGGTGATTTGGATCTTTGTACCTTATATCTATTCTTGACTCATGGAGTCGTGTTGTATATATATCTGCTGTGGGTCCCATCGAGGACTGTGTAATGTTATTACTTTGTTTTCCACCCGCACGAAAAGTGCTCGGTGGGCACCTTTGAATCGCTTCTATGCGGGTTTGGCGGTTTTCGCTAAAACTTGCATAGGTCCGATTCGAGGGTGTTACAGAGTGGTATCGAGCTCAGCTATGATACCTACAAGTCCAAATCAGAGGATAACCTAGCTAACGGCCGAAGTAGAGTGTCAAAAATATTTTTGAAAATCGGTTGGATAGTTCTGATTAGGTCTGATTTTTATTCCTTACCCCTCTGCTATTCTCCTCTTACCTCTACGTGTTTTGAATCCGCTCTCGTCTATTTCTTTGAGTCCAGGAATTCGCGTGGTTGGGCTTCCGTCGCACCTTTAGGGTTTCGCTTCCTCCTTGGATAACGGTGTTCTACCATCCGGTGTTCAAGCTGCCGGAGGAATCCGTCTACCGTGGTACCATTCTGTGTTCCTTGTTTGTGCCTTCCGGTGTTCTCCGACGCGACGACATCATCTACGCCAGATCCGGTGCAGAGTCTGCATCATTCTTTTGTTCCCGAACCTTGCTTGCCGAGATCTACGATCTGAATCCTGAGGTTGGTTGCATAATCTGTCTATTCGTGTACATAGTAATGCTTTGAGTGCGGGATGGAGTCGCGACCATACCACTACTCATACCATTCGCTTTTGTACATTGAATGGTGGATCGATGCAATTCTTACTCCTTCCACGATAGTTAGAGGTGGCCTTACCTTTAACTTCGTCCGTTGTTTATCCGGAGTGCTCTCTTGACGAACGTGAACAACGACCCTTTGTTGGTGGTGTCGCCGATTTCAAGACGGACAACGACCTCTTGTTAGTGGTGTCGTGAAGATCTACACGATGCGAGAAGATTCAGACCGCCGACCTTCCTTCCGGTACCATGAGGCGGATCTCGAGGGCGAGATCCATTGTTAGTGGTGTCGAATTGTGGCATCCCGCAAAACCACTACTAGAAAATCGCGTTGTTTTTGTGCATTGCATCGTCATCATCATGCATTGTTTGTCTGAACTATTTCGAAAAGCCTAGTTTGCTTTGTACAAACACCCCTCTTTATTTCAAATGCCAAAACCCCGATCGTATCGGATATTTTATTTCCCTAAAAACTATTTGCAAAGTGGCCTTGTTTTAAATTAAACAAAACCAAACAAACACAGTTTGCAAACTAACACAAGCCCCAAACTCTAAAACCTATCCCCACCCAATCCTAATCTACCCACCAACCGAAGTGTGCCACCTCACCCCTCCCCCAAACTCCTACCCACCCTGCCACCTCACCAATCCAACACTTTTCCTTCCCCCTCTACCTCTTTCTCACCCAGCCTCCTCCTACCCCTCCCCCTTACAGGCCGACCCCACTCTCCTGGCCCACATCCTCTCTCTCTCTCCGTCTCTCTCTCTCTCCTCCCCCTGGCACACGCGTCAGCCACACACACCCCAAGCCCACCTGCCTGTCCCCACCGCCACCTGGCCACTCTCCCCCACCCCGGCCCCACTTCCACCTCCCCCTGGACCCGGTCCTCCCCGTGGCCCACCTCCCACCTGGCCCCACCCCGTCCCCAGCCTGCCCCTTCCTCTCTCCCCTCCCCACCATCTCTCTCTCACCGCACGCGCACGCTCCCTCCGCCCGACTCCGGCCGCTCTTACCCCACCTCGCCTCGCCGACGCCAGGATCCCCGCCGCCTGCGGGCACCGCCTCTCCGCCCGGGCTGCCGCTGGCCCGGCCGCCGCTGCCTGCTCGACCTCGCCCTGCCCGGAAGGCCTCCTCGCCGCCGCCAACCGCCTCGCCGCCTCCTTTCCTCCGCAGAAGGCCGCGCTAGAGGCCCCGCCTCCTCTCACCGCTGTGCCGTCGGGCGTCTTCTCGAGCTCCCCATCGCCCGCCCGCCACGCCTTCCTCTCCGAGTTCGTCGGCCCGACGCTGGCGCCACAAGGCCGCCAAGGCCGAGCTTCACAACCTTCGCCGGACTCCTCGCCGTCGCCGCCACCGCCCACGCCTGCCGACCGGCCGCTGCCGCCGCGGAGCTGCCCAGCTCGACCGCGTCCAGGACCGCCCGCTCGCCGCACCCGCTCGCCTTCCCGACCGCTCGCCGGCCGCCTCCCTCGCGTCGTCGGCGTGCCGCCGCCTCTGCTCGCCCGCCATCACGCCAAGCGCTGCCTCGACGCCCAGCCGACCTCCTCTGCTCCCCGGCGATGGACCCGCTGCAGGACGCCCTCCTCTGGCCGCTTGGCTTCATCCCAGCGTCGTGCGCCTCTGCTTGGGTTGGCCGTTACCAGGTCGGGTTGGTGTTGTCCGGTGGCGGCTAGATGCTATGTTGTGGTTGTCGGATAAGTGGAATCGCCCCGCGACGACTGGACCCGAGGGTCACCAAGACTACCGTTCGGTAACGCCAAGTACTCCTTCCTGGCTTCGAAGCCCGGCCCCGTGGACCGACATGATCCCCTTCACGGATACGACAAGTACTCCCTCAAGGACGCCAAGGTCACTTACACGGAACGCCAAGTCCTCCACCTTGCACGCCATGACCATCTACGCGGACCGAAGACCACACTGGCGACAAGTACTCCTTCCCGGATGCGATGCTCGAGACACGGACGGTAAGAACACCGACGCAGAATGCCAAGTGCTTCACCCCGGACACCGAGACCCCGGATGCGACAAGATCTGCCCCGTTGATCGAGAATGTTCCTGCCGAGACCGCTTCCGTCGAACCCTGAACCCCGAGACCGGACCCCGGACCCTGTCGAACCCCGAACCCCGGAACCAAGATCTGCCGAACCCTAATGTGTGAACCTTTTCCTGAGCCCCTATTTTATAAACGCTTTATATAAAACTTGTTGCATATTAATTGTTCATGCATGCATCTCTGTCGTGTGGTTTGGGGGCCTTATGCCGATTCACCATCTAATTAAATATGGGGCCCATATGCGGGCAAATCTAGTCTTATATTGGCCTCATTTAAATTTGTGTAGCGAACCGGAAACTTATCTTGCCCTGTTATTACAACATTTAAATTGCGGGGTATCTAAATAACTTGAACCGGTTAATTAAATATCGGGACCCCGGTTCCGCTTAATATGACCTAATTGCACCGCATATTACCATGCCATGCATCATACATGCATCATGCCCGATCTTCTGCCGTTGTATTAAATAGTGCATCCGGAGTTTGTGCTAGTGTTTTGCTTCTTCGCGGATAAGATCGATGAGTTGATGTGAGCTTCGACCCGATCTTCGGTTGTACCTTCGACAATGTTTTCAGGCGAGCATCTCCCCCTTTCTACCTATCTTAATTTTATAGTATTTATTCCCTCCTGTTGATCTATTTCTATCTGTGTCGCGATGCTGTAGTTTCCGAATCCGTGATATCCCTTGCCGCCCTATATTGCCTTGGACACATCCTATTACCTGTGGTTTGGTAGATAGTTGGACTTGCGCGTGGTAGTCTCTTGCTCAAGTGATGTTGCGTGTCGCCAAGTGCCACAGTTGTTGGAGTAATGTCGCATGTTTGATGTTGGAGATGATCATGGCTTTACTTATCGTTCACTTTAATTCCTGTTTAACAACTAAAATTGAAGTAAGCAGAGGCATCGGTGGGTGATAGATAATATTTGGTTTCCGAACGCCCACTTGTGTCCCGTAGGACCCCGAGTACTTGATACATGTTCCTTGATTTATCGCTCTATCCACATCCGGGAGGATTATGGGACCTCCTGAGCCAGAGCATGATTCATTCTTATTTCTTGGGGCCACAAACTAGTTTGAGGTTTTATTTACTATCCTGTACTTATGCCATGCTACTACTGTATTTACGATTGTGCGAGGAGCACACTGCTTAGGATCGGGACACGATTCCGCTGTGTAGACAAGCCAGTTTTGGGTTCCTATGCTCACGTACCGTCCACCCAAACCTCGGGTCCGTCTCGAGTAAGCTAACGCTATGGTGTACTCCAAGGTGGCCCCTCAAATATTTCTGAATCCTGATTGCTTTGTCGTGAAGGCCTCGTTGGGTTTTGATTTGGTTTTCCGAGGTTGATCGAGCGTGTGTTGCTATTGGTGCACCCGGCGGGTAAAACTTTCTCGAAAGTCGTGTCCGGTTATGGACGACTTGGAGCACAAGAATTCGACCATAGACAACTATAACTAAAGTAGTGCTATAAATTTGACTTTATAATGACTAGTAATCAGCTTCACTATAATGGAATGGCTAAATAATACTGCCCACAATTGCTTGTTTGGAGTGTCGCTTGCGACCATTGTACCTGACTAGTAAGTATTGCAACTACAACGGAATGGCTAAATAAAAGTACCAACAACTGCTGGGTTTTGGGTTATCTCATGCTAATTGTATTTGACTAGTAAGTGTTGCAACTACAATGAAATGGTTAAATAAAAGTGCCCACTGCTTATTTTATCAGGATGACTATCTATACTTGACTAGTAATTGCTGCAACGATAACGGAATAAATAAAAATGCCAACGGTGTGAGTTCCTCGGTTGAATTCCTCGATTGGTCTCGAGGGGGAAACGCCAGGATGGGTTTGTTTGATGGTAGAATCAGGTTGGTTCCAGATAGGTCTTTCTTATCCCTCTCTGACAGCCGCCAGTTGTATCGAGTCTCTATAGGTTGTTCAGTGCATGCTGCCGCTGCCGCTTCAGTCCACCATACCTATGTAGGCGAGGACCGCCGAATTCTAGCCTCGCTGTCTTGGCCTCGATCGACGCCTCTTTTTCCTTTGCCCTTGTCGGCACCCCTTTTGTTTAAGGTTTTGAGATCGACGTCAAGAAGGTGGTTACCCTTCCGCTTGGCACGGCAGGGTTATGGACGCCATTGGTTATTCTTCAGGGCTCTTAGCCCCATTTGCATCTTGTCCGTAGTTGCACGCTCTATCATTTTCAAGGTGATTTGGATCTTTGTACCTTATATCTGTATTCTTGACTCATGGAGTCGTGTTGTATATATATCTGTTCTGTGGGTCCCATCGAGGACTGTTGTGTAATGTTATTACTTCGTTTTCCACCCGCACGAAAGTGCCTGGTGGGCACCTTTGAATCGTTTCTATGCGGGTTTGGCGGGTTTTCGCTAAAACTTGCATAGGTCCGATTCTGAGGGTGTTACATATGCAATCTTGGGCTCCTTCTAGAACATCATCCTTGACATCCTTGTTGTCACAAACTCCTTGGGAAAGGTTGTCTCCCATGTTGATCATTAGAGTAGCCATCCCTTGCAACAATTGGGATTGAGTTTTCAAATTTTTTTGCATGGTTGGGTCTAACTCATTGTTGTTGGCTAAAAAATGAGTTGTCACTTGGTTCAACTGGTTTTGTTTTGCTAGCAGTTGATCTCTCATGTTGATCCCTTAGTTGTTGTTGTCACCATACTTGATGTTGGAGTTCCTTGGAGTAGTCATCTGTTTGGGGTTGGATTGGGATTAGAATAGGCAAAATATTTCTAAGGAATCAATTCTAATCACACACATCACAATTCACACAAGCAATGTGCAAGCAATCACAAACAACATTCCACTCAAACAACAAGTTTTCAAGCACATCTTTAGGCAACAAAAATATTTTTGTTACACCACATAAGTTGGTGGGTTTGACTTAAACTAAATATGGTGGTCCATCTATATGGTTCACTTGAAATCATTCTATTCTTATTGGTGGATTCTTCTTGGATGAGATCATGGTTTCCTTGGGAAAATTCTTGGTCACAAAAACTTCAAAGGTGATGATGATTCCTAAGTTGTGTTTCCTTAGTATTCAAGTCTTGAGCAACATTTCTTGTCTCACTTGTAGTCCTTAGTGATATCCAAGGTTGAAGTCCTTGTTGAGAATAAGGTTGAAATCACTTGAATATGTTGAAGTCATTAGAGTTGATGAAGTCCTTTGCACATGGTGAAGTCTTTGGCCATGGGGTAGGCTTTATCCATCAAGTTGAAATAGAAGAGATGTAGAGTCAAACCCAAAATGGTTGAGGAAAGAGTTTACAAGATTGTTTGTAAATAAATTTTGGAACAAATACAACTCCTATTTTTCTAAGGGGTTTTGTCCAATCCTTGGATTACAAATCCTACAGGCAACACAATGCTCTGATACCATCTGTAAGGTTCCCAACCTTTAATAAGGTAGAGATCCCTGTGTTTACAATGCTAGTCCCTGGATCAATAGCTAGCATCCACAGTTAAGATGTAATATCAAGAAACAAAGGTCATAATACAACTTTATAACCAGGAATAAAATAATTCATTACATCTGACATAGCTCATTTGGCTATCTCATTACAATGCAGCAGAATATAGAAATAGCATGGGGTCCTTCATCTTCAAAGTGCCACAGACAGACATGTTGGTTGTAGACTTATAATCCTACTTCACTAATATCAAACAAACCTGCAACATAACAAGTTACAGCCACAAGGGTCAATACATTTGAATTGTATTGGCAAGTGATACTATGGTAGTATAGTGGAGTCTATCATCTATATGCATTTGGCTAAGTGGAGCTTAGGCTTGCTTTGCTCAAAATAGATTTTCCTTATCATTTGAAAACACTAAGTTTTTGCTTGACAAAATCTTTCCCAAGGCATCTCCCAATAGAAATTGGTGATCCTTCAACCCTTGTTCAACCACTAGTTTTTAACTTAGAAATTGGGAAGAGGAGATTCTTGATAGCTTCCATGTCTTGATGCTCAAATTGTCCTTTACCAGGGACATGGCTAAGTACTTAGATTTTACACTCTGCAGAGGTTGTGCACTTTCCCCACAAGACTTGGTTTCACCAAGACAAGATCTTTCAGAAGCCTACCCTTAGACCAGAATGGACGCGCTCCAACCTATCAAATCCCTACCACCAACTGTCCATTTGGGTAAGTTGTTGCAACCTATATGATCCAGGCAGAGCCCATAATGCCAAGTGGCTGCACTTGAAGCTTCTCAACATTTGACATCTCAAATCTCTTTGTTCCTAGGTGGCATCCACAAGTGAGATACACAAGGTAAACCATATAAATGGGCCTTGTGAACCACTCAACATAAACCATTCCTTCCATTCCACCCAGGTGATTCATTCACTTAGTTGTTTTATTAAACAAAACACAAGTCCTCAGACTTAGAAATATTTCATAGCATGAATATATATTCCACCCTTGTTTTCTACTAGCTAAGCTAAGCATGATAATAGTAGGAATCTTAACTTAGGAAAATTCTACTAAGGTTTCATCTACTAGAATTTCCCATGGCATGGTTTATACTTAGCAAAAATTCCATGCAAGTCCTACTTAGAAATATCACTAATGCATAGTGAAAATAATGGGACAACAGTATGAAGCATCACTTGCCTTTTTGGTAGAGAATATAAGTTCACTCCTTATTTTTGCAATGATCACACTCTTCAAATCACTACATTTCAATCAAGCAAGCAATATTTCAATCTACCATTCAAGCAAAACATCACATAAAATGATAGAAACAAAACAATGCATGCAAGCATGCCAAAACTTTGTTTTATTTACAAAAGTGGTTTATGAAAGGTTATAAACATTCTAAAACACTCATTGGTAATTTTATAAAGTGGTAAAACCATTTGCAAAAGATTTTACCTATAAACCATTTTTGAACAAAATCAATATTTTATGTGGTTGAAATTGCCTTTAGCAAAGGTAACAATTTTTATATGGTTCACCAAATACATTTTTAAATCATAAAACTTGGTGTTTGGGGTCAGAGAGTTTATTCCAAAACATTTCCCAAAGTTTTTTCCCAAAAGCATTTTTAATAAATAAACATTATTTTTATTTGACTAGAAATGGTTTAAATCAAAGGTTTATTCTTTTGCTTCACCAAATACATTTTTGAAACCACAAATTGATTTCTATGGTCAGTAAGTTCAAAACAAACCATTTGTCAAAGGTTTTATCTCAAAATCATTTTTGAACAATTTTTATATTCTAAACATGCATACACAAGTTTCTGCAAAAACAATCAATTTAACCGAAGCAATTTACTAAACAAAGTGCATGGTCAGAAAGTACTTGTCTTGCTGATTCCATTGATATAAAATTTGCAAAATTTGGACGTGTGGTTTGAAAGTTATGAATTTTACAAAATTGAACATCTAATAGGAAAGTTTCTGGTTTTTAAAACAGACAGAGGCCACGTGTCGAGATTCTATTCGCTGGAAACGTTTCGGTTGGATCGAGTGATTCAAACCGTAGGATTTAACTTGATCGCACGGCACAGGTTGCTACTTACCCCTTCTCTTAGTTCTAATCTCAGCCACTAGATCTAGATCGGACGGTGCTCAGCACGCTTGCTAGAGATGGGCGGCGCTGGCGACGGCAGGTGGTGGCGGTGCGGTCAGACGGTGGCGATGACGGCGCTACCGGATGCGAGAGGGCGAAGGGAGGTGCTCACCGAGTTCACCGTGGCGTGGGGAAGCTCAAGGTGCCTTCTGTTTGTCGAGGGGCGCGCTGGAGTTGCGGGGATTGCTCGCCGAAGACGAGACAGACGACGGTTGCTCACAGTCGAAGATGGAGGCGACGCTACGGTGCGAGTTAGGACATGAAAACGGTGGCATTAGTTGCGGAAGAAGTCAATCGTCTCAGGCGCATCATCGAAAATAAGAGGGGCGGTCAGAACATTACCAGGGGAGTCGCCGGAGAGGGAGCAGACGGCAGCGACGTTCAGACTAAGACGGAGTCGATGATACAGGGCTCGCGCGAGTGAGATGAGGATGCAGAGAGGTGCGCCAGAGCCTGGGGGTCATGTTCGTGTGCTCGAGGAGGCGAGGTGCGGAGGAGGCTGGCCGGAATCGCTGGTGGAGCTCGTCGGAACAGAGGGCGGTGCAGGGGGAAATTGGGACAGCCTGGGGGCTCCGGTGGGGCGACGACTGGGGAAAATGGAGAGGGGAGGGAGGTGATTTAGATAGCATGGTCGCGGGGTGGAGTAACGCAGGCAGTAAAGTGTATTGACGCCGGCAACGGCCGAAAATGAGGAGGAAAGAGGCGGTCGTGGCGGGTGAAGAAGATGGTGGCGATGGGGTCGCCTAGCAGAGAGAGAGTGGGGTGGGGTCCACGCACAATGATCGAGGGTGAGTTCTCTGTTCAAACGTTTTGCGGGAGAAGAGAGGGAGGGCTGGATCGGCTTAGTGGGTCAATGGGTCAATGAGGTCCTTCTTATATTTTTTTGTTCCTCTTTCTTTTCTTTTTCCATTTCTTATTATTCTGTTTTGATTTTGATTATACTATTCAAACACTCATTTGAATTCAAACCTTTGCCAAACTTTTTGTAGATTTAAATATTGATTAGTAATATAATCTGAAGTTAATTTTGGAATAAAACTTTATTCTTTTTGGGGTCTTTTAATTATTCAAATAAGCCCTTTAAGATTTAATAATAATTTCAAACAGCATTTAAGTTTCTAAAAACCTTCCAAATCTTTTCAGTAGGTTTTTATTTGATTAATAGGGTGTCAAATAATTCATCTTGAATTATTTGGAAAGTATTTAATATGATTCATAAATCATTTGAATTGGGTATTTGTTTTAATTCCAATGGAATTAAATATAGTTTTAATTCCCTAAATTTTATTTGGAAGATTTATTTTATTTTATTAATTTAAACACCTTTTATTCCACTTGGGTAAATTCCAAAATACTACTTTCTCATGAATTATATATAATTATTCTTATTAGAGATTTGTCTTTATTAAAATAGGGATAGAATGGTTAATGCGATTTTATTTTATTTTGGAAATTCTTTATCCATTTATTTTATTTGGGTTTTGGATTATATTCATTCCATTTGCTTAATGGATTAGGACAAGATTTAATTTGGTCTTTAAATATTCCTTATTTAATATTTCTTTCTTCATCTTATAAAATCCATATCTTCTTATTTATAGATCCAAACTTGGTGACTCCAATTTGTAAAATCTTATTTGATATTTATTTATCCTTTTAAATATATTTAGGATTATTTGCTCACCATTTGGTATGGATTTTAGATAAGTGTTTTATTAGATTTGGAAATTACTTTTCCTTATCTTATTAAATTCATAAGATTTTATCCATGGTTCCAATTTAAGTGAAACCAATTTATATGGTTTTATAATATTTCTATTTCTCATTATTGATCATTTATAAATGTTTGATGATAAATTTTTATATGGATCAAATCCATAGGCTTGGAGATAATTTGGAAATGATTTTCTTCCATTAGGGTTTTAGGGTTTTGGTTTATTTCTCAAGTGTTTTTTTTTCCAGATGCATTTATGAAGTATGCATTCTACTTGATTTGAAATTAGTTGTATTCAAACTTTAATTAAAGTTTGTTCAGGATGGGATTTTAATTTCAATTTAAAAACAAAAGTTTCTTTTCACCCTAAATTTTAACAATTATTTATTTTTCACATAACAAGATTTGGAAAATCTTGGGATGTGACAGGCCTTCACATGTCAAGATCGATTCTTCTCCACCCTGTCTTCTCAACTTTCCTCCTCGAAGAAGAAGCAGTGGACCTCAACGAGGTGAGGTCCGATGACACCACCAGGGAGATTTGATCTTTGCCCATGTAACACATGTTAGGCGCTTTAGGACTTCTCATTTCCTTTCTGAGAGTGCTAAGGTTACTTACCCTATGATGTTAGCTGTAAGGATTGGCGAGCCCTTGTGAGCCATGAGAAGCTCCAGCTTGTGCCCTCATGGAGGGGTCTGACGCTGGACCTTGGGCTTAGATTTTTGAGTGATGTTTTAGCCTCGCGAGGCCCACTCGTACCTGTCACGTCCCAAAATTTTCCAAATTTTGAATTGTGAAATAAACAAACAAATGAAATAAATGATGAAATTTAGGAGGGTAGAATTGTAGCATCCTGATTTTTACGGGCGAGAAAATAATATTTTATTTGGAGTTGTTAAAATTATTTCCAAGTGTTTTGACATTATTTTGACATATAAAGGGAGATTAATTTCTCGTATCACTTTTCCTGTTAATATTTGAGTTTGGTTTTATTTTGCCAATTACTTTTCTATTTGATTATCTTCAAATATCTCTATTAATTTTTGTAAAGTAGCATACACATGTACATACATGCAAGTGCACTTTTACGACCGATAGCTAGCTTCTTTTCTTGTTCTCTTTTTTTCTCTATTTTCTTTCTCCTATATGACTACACCTGATCGTATCTTCTCTCTCTTCTTATTCTTTTATTTTCTAGCAACACCAAATCGATCAGTTTTAGTACAGAACTTACAACGCCAAGGTCGAGCAAAACACACGCCTAGATCATACCGAGCCAGTATTCCAATCAGCCGAAGGTTTGCTCATCTTCGTCTCCCTACACGTACGTGCAAGGCTAGCAAACTGCACACCGGGCTAGACCGAATGAGGCCTCCAGTGCCTGCATGCGAGTGGCCGAAATGTTGCGCTGCTTCCTCTTGCGCGCTAAAAAGTAGTCAGGAAGACAAGAAACGTTATAGCTCGCACTAGAAACTGCTGCCATCTTTACATGCCATTATATCCTATCAATTAATGCACATCACTTTCCTTCTATATAGTACCAAACGAACGTTCCTGCATGTCTCAAGTTTTTTTTGTTTGTTTTTCTAGATGAAGCGGCACACCAGTCAATTAGCCAATTTGAACCATGCAGCGATGGCTCCTTTTCTATTTGACTCACACACACGGGACAAAGTCCCAACAAAACACACACCGTACACCTAGACGTATTTTCGTACACACGCACACACAGAGTTACCTAGCTAAAACGCCTTACAACAGAAACGGCAGCTCGTACAATGCCCATTTATTCTTCCATTAATCCCATCAATCAGCGACCATGGCCTTCCTCCTATATAATACCATGACACGCTCTCCATATTCTTATTCCCGCACTATACATGCAGCAGCATGAAACGCCATCATTCAATGCCATAACCTGCACCATAAACTGCTACCATTATACGTTCTCTCATTAAGCCCCAATACAACATCCAGGGACTGCTCTTTTTATTCTACACCACCACCGGAGCCTTGTGATCCCATCTCAATTCTATTTTGGAGCTCCGCCAGTTCATTTTTTGATGTGCTCGCGTTCCCGATTACTCCGGCGACGATTCCGGTGAGAAACTTGTCAATTCCTTGAACCAGAATACTCTCTTCATCTATGTCTACCTCCAGGACATGTTCATGCATCCCATAGTTTAAGTTCGCCGCGCCGCCGATGCCACCGACGACTTCCGTCGAGGTTTCTACACAGTACAAGGGGACCTATGCCCAATTTATTTCCTTGTTATTTCACTTCTTCCGTGGAAACTTTCTCACACGTTTTTCTCGATCTTTTCCTCAGCCGGGTGAAGCTCCACGACCACGACCGACGATGTCCGCCACCCGCCGGAGCTCCGTTCGTACGCCACCGCCGCCGGGAAATCCGACAAGAACCTCCAAGGATGACATCTTCTCCGCCAAAGACGTCCCCTACATCTTCGACCGTTTTCTCAAGCCTTCAAATCGACGAGCAGAACTAGTTTGAACACTATCTGCCTCAACTAATTCACGTACGTGATACAATTCAACCGTGTAGTTTTTTTTCTTATTTCATTCTCTTTCACGAACCACACGATCGTAATCCAATGGTTGAAATCAATTCACTTAGATGAAGAGGTATCCACCAATCAACACCTGCCATTTGTCACATCTGTGTCTATTTTCGAAATTTCAGACATATGAACCTAGAAACTTCAAAAATTATTAGTTTAAGTTCTGTTTATCCAAATTTAGCAAATAATATGTCTATGGATTCATAAAAACGAGTAGAACACAATGGAGCCATAATTCAGTATTTTTGAGTCTGTTAAAATCACTTTTTATACAGAACCATTTGTGGAGTATTTTGAGTATAATAATTGTTGTGTAAATTATTTTTAAGTGAATCCTTTTGCAAATGGTTGTAAATTGAACGCTCTACACAGTAAGACCAAAATATAATTTTATTCTAGTATAAATAAGATCGTGGCAATTAATTAGTGAGAATGGTCTTTCCAACTGTTAGAAAATGTTGCTAATTGCTACAATTGCACAAATGGTTGCATTTGTAATTTTAAAAATATAAAATGTTCATAAATCACTTAGTAATGTTCAGAACCTTGTTATAAAAATTTGTACAATAAAAATTTCCATCTTGCATGTTTGCATACTTTGCATGATTTTTGTGTTGCCATTAGTGTTGATCTTGTGTATGTTTTGTCTTGATTGTTTTGCTTGATAGATTGTGTTGATTGTCAAGTGTGTTATTGCGAAGAGTGTACCAACACCACCAACTACTAAGGCAAGTGACACTATCATCTAAAGTCCTACTATTTTCATTATACTTAGTGGATTTTTGAAAACATGCATGAAAAGAATTTCTATACTTATGCTATACTAAATCCTAATAGGATACCCTATACACTCCTTAGTGAAAATAATGTAGTTGATACATTCTTAGCCATGCTATATTTTGAAAAGAGTTACATGTTGAGATTTTATGAGATTGAGAAAATACTCATGTTTTATATAATAAAACAAGGACTCAATGAACCACCTGGGTGGCCAAGGATACTTTGAGTTTTTGGAGAAGGTGGCAACAAAAGGAACCATGTCTATGGCAATCTCTTTGTGTTGTGCTCCAAAGGAAAACCACCCAGGAAACTTAGAGATTGAACATGTTTCTCGTACAGTGGCTTCCGTGTACAGCCACATGCTAAATGGGCTCTGGCTTAGTCAACTACATAGTGGAAGTCCCATGCATTGGCATCTTCAGGTTAACTAGATTTGTGTAAGGGAGTAACCCTACATTTGTTCCTGGTAGACAAGCTAGCATTTTGTATTGGGAGGACTCCTATGGAAAGACTTTGTCACATTCTCGATCTGCCGGTACTCCATTTTGGTGAGCACTTATCCAGCGGCCACTGGTGGCGTCAAGACGAGATTGTGTCATGTGGGTAAAGTGTACAACTTCTGCAGAAGATCAAAATTCTAAGTACTTAGCCGTGTCCCCGGTTATGGACAATACTGAGCAACTAAGGCCTGAAGCTATGGAAGATCTCGACATTCCAATTTCTCAAAGTTAAAACTTGAGGGTGACAACAAGGGATTTTGAAACACTTGGTGGATTCCAAGGAGATCAGAAACATTTGACAAAAGATCAAAACTATTTTAAAAAGATAGGATAAAACTACATTGCTTTCTACAAATGAGCCTAAACCCCACTTATCCAAATATGCATGTATTGATAGGATCCACTTATATTCTACATAATAGTGAAACTTGCCAATACAATTCAAATGTATTGACCCTTGTGGCTGTAACTTGTTATGTTGCAGGTTTTGTTTGATTTAATAAAGTGTGTTGAATAGGATTACAAAGTCTACAACCAACATGTTTGCATGTGGCACTTTGAAGATGAAGGACCCCATGCTTATAGATATTCTGCTGCAATGTAATGTAATAGCCAAATGAGCTATGCAAGATGTAATAAAATTATGTTATTCCTGGTTATAAAATTATAATATGACCTTTGTTTCTTGATATTACATCTTAACTGTGGATGCTAGCTAATGATCCAGGGACTAGCATTGTAAACACAGGGATCTCTACCTTATTAAAGGTTGGGAACCTTACAGTACTGCTATTCCTTGGTCGTGGAGGCGGATGTGCGGGTCACCTTTCGAGGAAAGGGCAGTATGCTAAGGCATTTGTTGTAGTTGTTGGTGTTTAGGCTTGCATCTAGGGCCGCCTTGCAAGTTGCTGTGTAGATATCCTAGGGAGTACTGTATGGCTAGCGTCTGATTGTAGGCGAGGCGACCCGATGTTGGACCTTCTCAAGTCGTAAGTAGTGACTGCGCCATGAGGAGGCTTTGCCTGCGCGCCTTTCCTGGGTCCTTGATACGTCGGAAACGTATCTATGATTTTTTATGCTCCATGCTTGTTTACTATCTACTTTGCTTTGCTTTGTCCACATTTTGAGGTGTTTTTATATGTTTTCTGGAACTAACCTATTAACAAGTTGCCACAGTGCCAGTTGCCTGTTTTCTTCTGTTTTTGGTTCCAGAAAGGCAGAAAATCAATATTCTAGGAATTGGATGGGACAAAAGCCAAAGTCAATATTTTACCGTGGGTAACACAAAGCCAGAAGACGAGACGGAGAAGGCTCACCAGGGGGCCACACCCCTGGACGCGCGGGTGGGCCCACCCCACGACTGGGGGGTGCAGCCGCCCTGGTGCCCCCTGGCTCACCCCTTCGCCTATAAGATGGCCCCGATGCAGAAACCCTAGGCAACCCGATCAAAACTCCACGAAACTGTTTGTAGCTGCCGCCACCATTGTCCCTAGATCGGGGGGATCTGAAGTTCTTCCCGGCACCCTGCCGGAGGGGAGATCATCCCGGAGGCCTTCTTCTTCATCATGATAGCCTCTAGTATGAAGCGTGAGTAGTTCCACCTTGGACTACGTGTCCATGTAGTAGCTAGATGGTTGTATCTCCTCCTTGTGATTTCATGTATAGATCTTGTGAGCTTCGTTCATGATCAAGATCTAATGTAACATCCTAGCAATAGAGCTTAGAAATAAGATGAACACAGATGTGTGTATTGCATTCATGCATAGAAAATCCGAATAATTTTCGTGACTTTGAACAAAACTTGTCAAAATGGTTGAAGCTTCTCTCAACTTGATGCAATTGGAGTAGATCATCAAGTTGACTACGATAATTTTCAATACGACCTTTGCTAAAAACATTATTTTGGGTAATGGTAGTTTGATCTAAGGGTAGATCGAATATAATGTAACTAAACCATTACACATTGATTAATGATTATAATTTGATCCTTATGTGATCATTCCATGGTATTAATTTCATTAACCATGAAAATCAAACTATGAATATAATTCAAGTAACAAGAATATAAGAACCAACTCTTAATCCACTTTATCCTTATTTATCTTTACCATGAGTATCATGGTAATATCTAACCTTAACTCTTTAGTGGGATTAAGTAGGAAACAAACCAAGTCAAGATCATTCACCACATATCTTTCTTTCCATATTAATCCTTATCATCTCTATTGAACCTTATTCTAATATCCCTTGTTCATCAATGTTGAGTAATCCACTATTGATCTATCAACTCTTGTTTTTATCTTAGCATTCACTTAAATCCTTTTGAGAAGGAAGTAAGAAGAGGTAAGTAGTAATGCTAGTTTTGGATATCATCTATAGGATGGGAGTGAGTGAAGAGAATCAAATCAATAGGATTATTGATGAAGTTAGCTCACTCCTGAAATGATAGAAGAGTTATTTGGAATATATAATCATATGGTGTTAAAGAAGATTACAAGGATAAATCCTGAAGCAAGTTACCAAGGAGTAATCCTATTGGATGAAGCAGACATAGTCATGAATAACATCCCTTAATCCAATAGAGATGCTAAGAAGATAAATTCAATACAACTATAATGTTGTATTGATGAAAACTTTGGTTAGCCAACTGGAAACCTAAACCATAAAGAATCAAAGGATTATAATGATCATGCTTTAGTCACCAAGATTGAATGCTTATTGACAAGGTTCGATTTCGTCAATGCCCATTTTTATGAGCTTGGGTTTTGGAGAAGATGGGGATGCTGGAGATCGCGGAACGGTTAGCAAATAGGCAACACGGGGACACGAGGTTTACCCAAGTTTAGGCCCCCGGAGGGAAAACCCTACTCCTACTTGTCTTCTCTTGATTAAGGCGGAACCAAAGGTTACAGGGGTGCGCAGATGCAATCTGGCGTGGAGGTGTGTATGCGGTGGTATGTGAAGTACCCTCCTTGTCGTGCCCTCCTAGACTTTATATAGAGATAGGCAGGTCCCGGGCACAGATCGTGTCGGTTACAGGTTTTAGGTTTTGCCCCTTTGAATATTCTGTCTATTCTACTCTTGCTCTCCCGAGTGTAGGGCTAATCCCCCGAGTGTAGCTAAAAGTACTCACTCGAATATTCTGTCTATTCTACTCTTCAAGCTTTCGGGTGCAGCTATCTCTGCTCGTTTAGAGAATAATTTAAGTGTGTAGGATTGATGCGCAGTGCGACTCTCCGATGGATCAGGTTAGTTAACATCTTAGGACAAAACAACACGATCTTCTTGATTCGAGTCCTCGACTCGAATCCGGAACATATCTTGGTAATTGACTCAAAGCGGACTTACATGAGTGGAATTCCAGAATTTTCAATGATGTACCCAACGTCCGTCGGGATTTTTCATCGCTTTCTGCACGGATTCTTACTAGCGAGTACGCATCGTGTGTGTTGCTGTGCCATCGATGATATCTGAGGTCTTATCTTTGTGTCGCATACAACGTCCGAATGTTTATCATCGCGGAGGAGGTGCTTGGTGCCAAGGAGGACGTTGCTCACTTAGCCTTAATTAGGGCAGAGTTGCCGAAAAGTTTTTTGCATACTGATCCGAAGGATCGCAGTCAAAGAATTCATAGGGTGCGCGACAAGCGCTCCCTATGGGAGTAGCCCCTGAGTGTCTGTTCGAGTCATAGACCCGAGTAGAGACTTTAATTCAGTCTTTGTTGACTTTTAGGTCCGTAGGACACAAATGTTTCGGATGCTTGAATCCATCCTCCCTATGAGAGTAGCCCCCGAGTCCATAGTGGAGTCGCAGACTCGACGTAGGACTCGAAGAATAGTTCAATGGTGTAGTGCTTTGTTCGTTTTTCGGGTGCGCGGCCAGCGCTCCTAATAGGATTAGCCCCCGAGTAGTTAGTCGAATCGTAGATTCGAGTGAGTACTTTTAGCTATGTAGCCGAAGAATTGTAACCGTTGCTAGTATAGCTTTTGATGACGTCAGTGCTAACGATCAGTGACCTCAAGCGTCTGCAACGCTAGAGATGACATGACTGGACGAACATGGATCCCGCCTTCTGACTTTGAGTTGACTGGTCACGCGCGGCGTGGAGATAATTACGGCATCGCCTCGATTTCCGTGCATAGTGGACGGTGTGTGAGCGACGGTTCGCTGCTGTGATGACACGTGGACGGTTGGATTTGGATGTTGGCTTTAGGTCTTCCCGATGAATGGCCGTTGTGCATCGTCCTCATCCTTATAATCATTGGGGAAAAGTGAGTTTGTTTTTCACCGCAGCCATTCTCGTTTCACTGCTCCCATCTTCTTTGAGCTTTCCTTGCTGCGCGCTAGAATTTCTTCGAACCTTTCCTTCCTTGTTTTTGTGTTCTCATCATCGCCACCGCCGCACTGTGATGGGGAAGTCCAAGAAGGCCTCCACCGCGTTTGGTACTAGTGCTACCGTTGGCGGCAAGAAGGGTTCCGCCACCACTCGCATCACCGATGGTGGCTGGCGGCGATCGGAGACTCACGAGGGAGACCTCCGCAAGCTCCGCGCGCGGGGTCTGATCCCACAGGACAGGGAGGCCGTCAGGATTCCCAGTGATGAGGTAATTTCCCGTCCTCCCGCTGGGTTTCGGGTCATGTTCGTCGCTTTCATCCTTCGGGGCCTTTCCTTCCCAATCCATGATTTCCTCCACGGATTGCTTTTCTTCTATGGCGTCCAACTCCATCATCTTTCGCCTAATTCTGTTCTTCACATTTCTTGATTCATCACCTTGTACGAGTGTTGGATCGGCATCGAGCCACACTTTGGCCTCTTCCGGAAGCTCTATTCCGTGAAGAGGCAATCTGGCTCTGATGGCGTGTATCCCATCGGTGGCTGCATCATTTCCCTAAAATCCAATTTACTCTTCTTTTCTTTCTCTATGTCGGAGTTTGTCCAGTACTGGCAGAGGCAATGGTTTTACATCCATGACTCCACATTGGCCGGGCAGAACTTTGGCCATGCTCCTTTTGACCACTCCCAGAAAATCCAACCGAAGCGGTCCTAGAAGAATCACATCTTGGACGGCGAGGTGGCGGAGATAGAGGAGCTCTATCGTCGGGTGGAAGATTTTTAGGTGATTCCGGATAAAGAGGTGATAAGTGTGGATATCATCCGCACCTTCCTCAAACGTCGGGTGCAACCACTCCAGGCTAGGGCGCACTCGATATTTCTTTATTCTGGCCGCCATGACCCGACTAGGGTTTTGACTGGAGATCTCTTCGCGGGGGATGTGGACGGAATCCTCCGGCCATTGCTGAATTTTAAGGCTGACGAGGAAATTTCGGGTATCTCGCTGACCCTTCCCTTCGGGGCCTCTCAACCGGTGCCGCAGGTATAGATCTGGGACGTGCGCATAGCGCTTTTTCGACTTCGTCTCTTTATAGTTCAGTAAGTCTGAAAGTTTGTCTTCTTTTGTGCAGGAGTTCAAAGTGCCAGGTATGGCGCCTCCACTACCCGAACTTTTTCCGGATGCACCGGACAATGAGGTAGTGGACTCCATGTCTGAGCTTCCTTTGGCGCGGTCTCCGGCTGAAGAAGCCTTTGATTTGAGCGAGGAGCAGACTCGAAAGCGGACACGAAGCTCGAGCGAATCGTCGGATGCCTTGACTCCGCCGACGCCTAGAAACCCTCTGTGCCTTGAGCGTCACAGTGGGGGTCATGGTGGCTCTTCCTCTCCTATTCCGGCCGTGCCTGTGCGGGCTATGGCGCCACAGCCGCCGGCGAAGCGGAAGAAGGAAGAGAAGAAGGAGGAGAAGAGAGGAAGGAGGACCCCGCCTGTCTTTGACTTGAGCGATCTTGACTCGTAAGTTTCTTCAGTTGCCTTCTTTTTTTTTCAATTTAGCTTGCTTGTACTTGTCTGATGTTGTCTTTTGTAGCCACTCCTTCGATGGCTCCTTCAGCGATGGCGCTCGGGAGATGGTGGGGGAGTCGAAGGTTGCTCCTCCTCCTCCTCAGATGGTGGCCACCTCTGAGGGAGATTCTCCGAACCCTTCTCCACAGGAGGCTCGGGTGGTTGTCCCCTAGAAGACTTCAGCCGGACCTTCTGAGTCACCGTCTGATCATGTAAGTCTCTTCGTTCTTGCCGCGGGGGGATCCCCCGAGCGTTTTAGGATGATCTGCTGATCACTTTGATTTTGTTTCTCAGGGGGAGCCCCCGAGCATCTGTCGGATGGTCTGCTGATCATGCTTTCCTTTTTGTACATGCCTCGGGGGATCCACCGAGAGTTTTTTCGTATGCGTAATTTGCCTTTCTCGTTCCTTGGGCGCAGCCCCCGAGCCTTTCTTTTGACGAATTGTGTCTTTTTGCAGCCTTTTGTTCAAGGCGCCAACCAGCTGGTGCAGCAGCACTTGGTGTTGGAGGTCAGCTTCAAGCGGCTTCAGGGTACATTCTTGAGTTGGTCTTTTTCGTCTTCCACTGCTTCCTTTTCCTTCGATCTGATGATGAACTTTTGTTTGCAGATGAAAACAATACCATGGTCGGCTTGCTTGCCAAGGCCAAGGAGGTTCTCGGCCGCTTCTACAAGGAGCTCGTCCCCAAGGGCGTCGCCCTTGAGGATGTCGACTTGTTGGCGGATGCGCTGTCAGCTGATGCACCTGCGGCGTACAAGCATAAGCAAAAAGGCATTGGTGCATCCGTAATGGCGATCAAGGCGTCGAGGCGGAGCTGGATCTTCATCAGATTACCTCCCAGATGCCAACAGCCGCCGAAGGATCCGAGGTAGCCTTCGCCCTCTACGCTGCCCGTTGCAAATGTAATGGGCCAAAGTTGATTGATTTGCCGGCTGAGTACGCGGTGAGGCAGCAGGGGGAGGCAAAGAGCAGGCAATCCGGCTCCGAGGCTACGCGGTGAGGCTCCGAGGATACTCAGGATGCAGCAGACCACAAGTTTTCAAACATATCCAAACACTATAGTGATTCCATAAATAGTTAAGTAATATTATTTCCTTGTTTACAAACTATAACCACTCATCTATAAAAAAGGTAAATGATTCTATTCCAGTATAATGTTAGGAAACCACTATTCAAATAGAGGTGTTACCATTCTTAAAGTATCCTTAGAGAAACATTATGAAGTACACAAGGTAAAAACAACATAGCAATATACCTTAAATCCGTCTATGTCTTTAAAGTTAACTTTAGTCTACAATACTTTAACTATTATACTAAAGACTTTGTTATGTGTTTTATAGTTACCTTTGGTCTGTTATAATTAAGCCATAAAGTATCTCAAGTCCAAACTATTCAACTAAGCACAAACAACATCGACCACATTGGAGTAACCACAAAAACTGTTTAGACCTTAGAAACGAAATCTTTTCTTCCAAAGTTATTCATTTTTCCACTTTAGTCAACAAACTTTATAATAATATTTCCAACTCTTAAAAAATTAAATTCAAGGACTCTCATCATAATTAACAGATGAAAATTAATCACAATTACATTGTTTCAATCCTTATTTGAATACTCAGGATGGTAAATACCAAAGTTCTTTATTATTGCCATTACTTGTAAAGTAAAATTTGAAGATAAACAATTCTTATATAAGTAGTCTTTGAGTAGCATACCTCAATAGTATATCTTATTGTTGTATACCATTATGTTTACACGTACGTTGTTTTACACACACTCACAAGCCTTAATAAGAAACACATGTGTGAAACTTATCTAAAAGAACAACACATTCTGAAGTAACCATTCCAGAATCCAAACCTTAGATCAACGTTATCCCCGGGATTCGAGTTTACGAAACTGCATTACATTACTTATGCATAACAACATCTTGCTTCTTTAAACATTAGTCCTTACCGGACCAATGATGCTGATTTCAGATATTGGATCTTATATTGTCTTGAAGACCGTGAGTAGATAATCTTGCAATCACAAAAGGCAAGTTCACACTTGCTCATGTCCTTTGATTATTTTTCGTAAAGTATTATGAAAATCTAGTGTTGTCACCACCTGCATTTCAAAAAGGTCAGAAAACATTATTTTGATAATAATGTAAATTATTGGTTACTGATCTAGGGTGATCAGCTAATCTATTAAGTCTGGAAGTGGGAATACCACTGCACATGACTATATCACCTAGGACTTAACAACCAATATCGCCAGTGATTCTTGCGCCGTATATTACGCGTTGACCATGTGATTTGGAATGGGACGGATAAGTCAGTTGTATATTTTCCCTCGCGCATGGAGCCGGATGTGCGGGTCGTGGCTGTTATCACTCGTAGCGTGCATATATTGGTAATTCGTAGAGGATATGCAGCATATGGGTGGGAACCCTCAACGTCCGATGATAGTTCTAGAATCTGAACGGTCTGTATTTCCTATTGCCGTAATTCAATAAGTGGACATGGCATATACCAAGGAGACATGCGGGGTCGCGAAGAAGGCAGTGATTGACTTGGATCTTAGGTTGGGCCTCAAACCAAGGAAGTTTGAACGAGAAGATACTCTCGCCCGTGCAACAAAGCCTAAGGTCTCTCATGGGTAAAGTGACGCACCTCTACAGAGTGTAAGAACTGTAACTTGTTAATCCCTGTTCCAGGAAGGAGCTACGAACGCGGTGGGAAAGGAACTCCCTGAAAGTTCTAGTAAACCCGTGAAGGCTGACGGACATAGATTTTCAGAATAAAAGCAACCTTTGAAGAAATGTTTATGAAAACTTGCATTGCCTATGACCTATGGTCTGTGGCTGTAGATATAGTGCATCAAACACTCCTTTTCTAGTGAACTTGCTCAGCACGCTCGTACTCAATGTATCTTCTTAACCCTTGCTAGATTCTAAAGCCATTAAGATGAGGTCTACATCAAGTTATGCTCCAGGAATCATCATCAAAAGCCCAAGATCTTCAATGAAGTCAAGGAAGTCAACATATACATCAACTCAAGTGAAGACGAAGTTATTGATTAGATAGGAATATACTTTCTAGCCATAGAACCTATTTTGTAGGGTATTGCCATAGAAGCAATACCGGGTCATAAATTTAGATGTTAGTCTTATTAGTAGAATAGATTCGGAGTTCTTTATTTTTGAATATCCTTGCAAGAAATTTCTTTCTCTCTCTTTAACTAAGAGTGTTCTGTGGATCTTGTGTACCAAGTGAGTTGTAACCTTAGCCATGTATTGGACCTGCTGTGTTTCTGTTGTACCACTCTGAGGGATGTAATACTGGTGAACGGTGTTTCATTAGTGTTATGTCAACGAATATAGTATACTACATCATGAAGTGGTATGCTGGGTCACCGCAGCTGGTATCAGAGCATATGCTTTGACCTTAGGATTAAAACCCTTTTAGGAAGATCTGTAGGTTGGATAGTGACTATATGAGCCATCTTATATAAACAAAATATTGTGATGACTTGTGAGAAGAATCCACTTGAGGATAACTTTGTCACTAGATACTTAAGTCATTCTTTCTTAGTAGTAATTATTTTATCTTTTCTCAGTATAGTGCTAATTAGTATCTTCCGAAGGAGACATAACCATTAAGATACGGTAGGAAAGCCAGTTGGTCACAGTAGATTAGGATCAAGTGTAAGACATCAATTGAAGTAGTCCTAATGGTATAGCCTAACAATAGAATCCAAGTAGCATAGTGGAATCTTATTGTTAATTGGTAACCAAAGACAACATGATGAATATCATTAGGATTAATGTTGATGTAGTGGGTAGTAATCATGTGGGATTCACTTGAGAATTCTACGTGATGAAGTGAAATTATGTTAAGAATTAATAATGGTGTAGTGAGAAACAAAGTCATCATGGTTATATTAGCTTCTGAATCATGTAAATAGGTAAAACATAACAAGATCATGGTGAGATTAGCTCCGAAACCATGATGAGAGTATAAATATGACAAGAAAATTAGTAAATTAGCTTGGAGTAGAAGTATGAAAATACCATGGTAGAGATACGATAAAAGTCATAGGTGTCATAAAATAGTGATAACCTTAAATTTTAGGGGTTCAATAGAAACTTATTAGTCTTTTGAGAGATCATGTGAGATTAGTTACTAAATAAGAAAGGTTGGTCATAGTTATCATTGCAAGAGGTGAGACAAAAGGTTAGTCAAAAACCAAATTGAGACCACTTTTCTTAAGATTATCCTGTTGCACTTGAGCAATTTGGGTAAATGTTGAGATAAAGAATAGTTTAACCCTATGTGATAAGTATCACGATGTAAACCTATACGAGAAGGTGTCATATACTACACTGAAGGGAATATGCCCTGAGAGGCAATAATAAAGTGTTTATTATGTGTATTCCAAGTATATGATAGATGTTTATTTTGCATGCTATAATTGTATTAATACGGAAACGTTAATACATGTGTGTTTAATAAACAAACAGAAAGTTCCTAGTTATGCCTCTCTCATAAACTAGCTCGTTGATTAACAAGATGATCAAGGTTTCCTGATCATGGACATTGGATGTTGTTAATAACGGGAACACAACATTAGTGTAATGATGTGATGAACACTCATCCGAAGTATAGCATTACGATCAAAGTCATTGAGTTTATATTTCTATAACAACTTACGAAGTGATCCCAATCCTTAGACCATGAGATCATGTCAATCACTAACAGGAAGAGTTTCTTGATAACATCAAACGTCACACCGTAACAGGTGATTATAAAGATGGATTCGAACTAATAAAGTGTTATGTTGAGGCTCATGGATCGAGAGTGGAATTTGTTCATCCCGATGACGGATAGATATACTCTGGGCCCTCTCGGTGATATCACATTGATTAGCTTGCAAGCAAGTGATTTGATCACTAGAATGTTATATCACAGAACGATAAAAGAGTGCATGTCGGTGCGAGATCAAACTAGGTATGCAGATACCGATGATCGAATCTCGGACATGTAATATATCGTGAAACAAAGGGATTAAGATACTAGCGTAAAGGTTGGACGATCACAAGAAAGTCATCGTTGAATGTGTGGGAGTCAAGATGGGTCTCGGATCCGCTCGATTATTGATCGAGAGGGTCTCGATCATGTCCGCATTATTCACGAACCGTAGGGTGACACATAAGAGACACCGACATCCAATTGGAGAAAATGTTTCATGCCTAAAGAATGAACAAGCGAGAATTTATTTCACTAGATATCAAAGCAGGTTTTGGGTGAAATTGCATAAAGTGGTGATGCATGTGAAATAGAATTCTAGCAAGGGGTTATTTGTGAATGTTTGTCATTAAAGTAATTGACAAAATTCTGAATAAAATAAAAGAGTTTTATTTAATGAGAGTTTGCATTAAATTTGGTGGAAATTTAATGGGATTTTGAGTGGAGAAAATTGAAGGGCCATTTTGTGAGTGGAGCTTCCACCACATGAATGAGGGAGAGGTGGGGGCACCCTCCATGGCCGGAGGCCATGCCCCCTTGGGCTTCCCCCTCCCGTATATAAGGAGCCCCTCCTCTCACTTCTCACTCACACCTCCTCGTGAAGGATCTCTCTCCCCCTCTAGAATTTATCCCCCATGGTCTCGGACTAGCGAGATACATGTTCCCGTGGCTATTCGGCAAGAAAGAGTTGTGCTTCACTGCATCGCTGGGCGAGGAGGCGGAGGTTGCTCAGTGCCTCGAACGTGTGTGCGAGCACGGATGCGCTAATTTGCGGCGCTAGGACTTCCTCTCGATCTTGAGATCGGCAGAGATCGTCTCACATCAACCACGAGTTGAACTTGTTAAGCTTTGTCGGTCTTCAAGGGTATGTTCTCACGGATATACATCCGCGTTGTTTGTATCTAGTATATATAGATCTTGGTATATAGTTCACATCGTAGGAAAATTTTGTTTTCTATCTCGCGAACCCTACAAAGGGTATCGAGCCGGATCTATGCGTAGATACTTTACGGGTAGTACACATATGAGTATGTGGCGATGATGATCATGTTTTGCTCCTTTGTTGTGATTTTGGATATTGGTGGCATAGTGGGATGAAGCGGCGGACAAACTTTACATGTCCTCGCACATGAGACCTGTTCCACGCTTGACATGCAACTAGTTTGCATAAGTGGCTAGCGGTGTCTCTCTCCTACTATAGTCAATATCTATTTTGCAAGCGAGTTGCCAACAATTTGATTATCCTCGTTGTGGTTCATGTTCGTAGGTAAGAACGGTTCTATCTCGAAAGCCCTAAGCCACGTAAAACTTGCAATGGATAAATTAGAGGCGTCTAGTTTCGATTGTTGCTGGGCTAGTGTTATGATATGGTAGTGTTGTAAGTAGAAGTATGAGATGATACTCTTACAACACACATAGCGCGTAAAATCCATAGACCTTGGATTTACACATATAGGTATGATAGTGATCATACCACGATGCACATGATAGAGATCATCTGCGGGAACCATATAATTTCACTAATAAACATATGATGTTTGATTGCATCTTATATTGCTTGTTTAGCGCTTTGTTAAGCATAATAAGATGATCCCTCATTTAAATATCAAGATAAGAATGTGTTCTTCCTTTAGTATGCACCGATTATGTTTTCGTCGCTCCAAGACATCACGTGATGATCGGGTGTTCTTGGATCCACGACCATATTTGGTGTAAAACAGTTACACGCAAATACTAAGGTTCTAACTTGGCGAGCCTAGCATGTAGACATGGCCTCGAACACGTACGAAAGGTTAAGCATGAGTCATATAGTTGATATGATGCCCATTTGATGCTCGCCTTTGAAGCTATCGACTCACGTGATGATCGGACTTGGTGTAGTGGATTTGGTTCATGTAATCACCAAAAGGACACGAGGATGTCGCTTTTGAGTGGGAGTTCATTCGTAATATAGATTAGTTGAACTCGATCTATCATACACTTAGTCTAAACTTTACAAATTCTGTTGTAGATGGCACCACCGCTTTTAATTTCAATGCGTTCATGGAGAAAGAGAAACTAGCAATGAACGGTAGCAACTTTCTTGAATGGGCCATGAATTTGAGGATTCTCCTCTCTGCACAAAAGCAATATGTGCTAGAAGCACCGTTAGGCCCCCACCTTTTGATGATGCCCCCGACGAGGAGAAGAATGTCTATCGACTCGTCAGAGGACCACAACTTAGTTCATTGCGGCATATTGTATGGGCTAGAGCCGAACTTCAAAGCGTTGAAACGGCAATGCATTTGATACAATGGGTGAGTTGAAAATGATTTTGACACACATGCTTTAGAGAGCTACAATGCTTGAAAAGTTCTTTAGCTGCATGATGGAAGAGCACTCCGTTAGTGAGCATGTACTCAAGATGTCGGATTCGCCCGATAAGCTTGTGTCCTTGGGAATAACGATTCCCATTGACTTAGGCATCCATCGTGTTCTAGTCTCGCCACCTAGCTATAAGATCTTCGTGATGAACTATAATATGCAAGGCATGAAGAAGTCTCTCCCGAGCTTCTATCAATGCTTAAAACTGCGAAGTGGAGATCAAAAGGAACATCAAGTGTTGATGATCGATAGGAACACCGGTTTCAAGAAAGAAAAGAAGGGAAAGCGGAAGGTAAGGCGGCAAGCCCTGTTGCCGCGCAAAAGAAACCCGAGTTGGACCTAAGTCCGATCGAAAGTGCTACTATTGTAAGGGGATCACATCGAAGCGATGCCCCAAGTATCGCGAGACAAGGCCAAAAGGCAAACAAAGGTATATATGATATACATGTTATTGATGTGTACTTGACTAGTGCTCGCAGAGCACACGGTATTTGATACGGTTCGTTGCTAATATTTGTAACTCGAATCGTGCTGGAACAAGTGACCGCTAGCAAGGGTGAGGTCAAGATGCGTGTCGGCAATGGATCAACGTTGATGTAATCGCCGTTAACGCCCTCTCCACTTACCGTCGGGATTAGTCATAAACTTAAATAAATGTTATGGTGCACTTGACCGAGCATGAACATTGTATCTGGATCATGTTTGATGCAAAGTGGTTATTCATTTAAATCTGAACAATGGTTGTTCCATTTATATGAATGAAATCTTTTATGGTCATGCACCGATGATGAATGGTTTATTTCGTTAGATCTCGATGATAATGTTACACATATTCATAATGTTGATGCTAAAAGGATTAAACTTAATGATGATATATCCGCATATATGTGTACCGCCGTCTAGGTCATATTGGCATTAAGCATGAAGAAGCTCCATTCGGATGGACTTTTGGAATCACTTGATTATGAATCATTTGATACATGTGAGCCATGCCTTATGGGCAAGATGACTAGAACGCGTTTTCGGTTCAATGGAGCAGGCATGTTTATTGGAAATCATACATTCGATGTATGTGGTCCAATGAGTGTGCCGAGGTGGATATCGTTATTTTGTTACTTTCACGGATGATTTGAGTAGATACGGTTATATCTACTTGATGAAACACAAGTCCGGAACCTTTGAAAAGTTCAAGGAATTTCAGAATGAAGTGGAAAATCATCGTAATAGAAAGATCAAATTTCTACGGTCCGAGGTGAGGTGAGTATCTAAGTTACGAGTTTAGCACTCACATGAAAGAGTGTGGAATTGTTTCACAACTCACACCGGAACACCACAGCGAAATGGTGTCTCTGAACGTCAGAATCGTATTTTATTAGATATGGTTCGATCTATGATGTCTCCGACGACTTGCCGTTGTCATTTTGGGGTTATGCACTAGAAGCTGCTGCATTCACTTTAAATCGGTCACCATCTAAATCCGCTGAAAAGACACCGTATGAATTGTGGTTTGGAAACAAACCTAAGCTGTCATTTCTTAAAGTTTGGGGTTGCGATGTTTATGTGAAGAAACTTCAACGGATAAACTCGAACCCAAAGGAAAAATGCGCCTTCATAGGATACCCTAAAGAAACTATTGGGTATTCCTTCTATCACAGATCCGAGGGCAAGGTTTTGTTGTTAGAATGGATCCTTTCTAGAGAAAGAGTTTCTCACGAAGGTGTGAGTAGTCGGAAGGTAGAACTCAAGAGGTTGTGAAACCTTCTCTTCAAAGTATGGCGAGTAGCGCGGAAGTTGTTCCGGAGTTGGCTCCACCATTGAAGAGGGAACTAATGATAATGATCATGAAACTCCGAAAGAGAATCAGAACCTCGCAGTCAAACAGACGTCGCTCCGAGTTGTACGGAAATCTGTTATAAATTTCATGGTTGATGAAAATAATGACCTGCGACGATGAAGAAGCGATGATGAGCCCGATTCCAACAAATGGTTAGAAGCCATGAAATCCGAGATGGAATCCATGTATGAAAATCAAGTTTGGAACTTGGTGGAATTACCTCACGACCGAAAGGCCGTGGAGAACAAATGGATTTTCAAAGGAAAAGCGATCTTGATGGTAATGTGACCATCTATAAAGCTCGACTTGTCGCAAAGGGTTTCGACAAATTCAAGGAGTTGACTACGATGAGACTTTCTCTCCGTAGCGATGCTAAAGTCGCTTAGGATTATGTTAGCAATTGCTGCATATTTCGTTATGAAATATGGCGGATGGATGTCAAACCGCGTTTCTCAATGGTAATATTGAAGAAGAGTTGTATATGATACAACCAAAGGGTTTTGTCGATCCTAAGGATGCTAACAAGGTGTGCAAGCTTCAGCGATCCATCTATGGATTGAAGCAAGCATCGCCAAGTTGGAATCTCCGCTTTGATGAGGTGATCAAAGAGTTTGGATTTGTCCAAACTTATGGAGAAGCTTGTATTTACAAGAAAGTGAGTGAGCAATGTGGCATTTCCGACATGATATGTGGATTACATATTATTGATCGGAAATGATATAGAACTTTTAAACAGTGTTAAAAGTTATCTAAACAGCAAATTTTCAATGAAGGACCTAGGTGAAGCGTCATACATATTAGGCATAAAGATCTATAGAGATAGATCTAGGCGCCTAATAGGGCTATCGCAAATTACATACCTTGATAAGATTTTAAAGAATTTTAAAATGGACGGAAGTAAGAAGGGGTTCTTACCTATGTTGCAAGGCAAGACATTGAGTAAGACTCAAAGTCCGGCTTCGGCGGAAGAAAGAGAGATAATGGACAAAGTCCCCTATGCTTCAGCCATAGGCTCTAATAATGTATGCCATGCTATGTACAAGACCGGATGTGGCACACGCTATTAGTTTGACTAGTAGGTACCAATCGGATCCAGTTCGAACCGATAGCGGTCAAGAATATCCTTAAGTACTTACGAAGAACTAAGGATATGTTTCTTGTATCTGGTGAAGAAGAGCTCGTCGCTAAGTGTTATGTCGACGCTAGCTTTGACCGATCCGGATGACTCTAAGTCTCAATCCGGATACGATTTCTCATGAATGGCGGAGCGTTAGTTGGAGGAGCTCCAAACAACTGTGGTAGCGGGATCAACAACGGAGGCGAATATGTTGTCGCCTTTAAGCGGCTCAGAAGCGCTTTAGATGAAGGAGTTCATATCCTAACTAGTAGTTGTGGCAAACGCGTTGGATCCAATGGTGATCTATTGTGACAACAATGGTGCCATTGCTAATGCCAAAGAGCCAAGGTCTCACAAGCATTCCAAGCATATTAAGCGGTTTCACTCCATCCATGAGCATGTCAAGGATGGAGATATAAAGATTTAAGTACATACGGATCTCAATGTAGCAGATCCGTTGACTAAAACTCTCCCTAGAGCAAAACATGATCAACACCGTAACTCAATGGGTGTTAGATTTATCACTATGTAACTAGATTATTGTCTCTAGTGCAAGTGGGAGAAGGGAATATGCCCGAGAGGCAATAATAAAGTGTTTATTATGTGTATTCCAAGTATATGATAGATGTTTATTTTGCATGCTATAATTGTATTAATACGAAACGTTAATACATGTGTGTTTAATAAACAAACGAAAGTTCCTAGTTATGCCTCTCTCATAAACTAGCTCGTTGATTAACAAGATGATCAAGGTTTCCGATCATGGACATTGGATGTTGTTAATAACGGGATCACAACATTAGTGTAATGATGTGATGAACACTCATCCCAAGTATAGCATTACGATCAAAGTCATTGAGTTTATATTGCTATAACAACTTACAAAGTGATCCTAATCCTTAGACCATGAGATCATGTCAATCACTAACACCTAAGAGTTTCTTGATAACATCAAACGTCACACCGTAATGTGGGTGATTATAAAGATGGATTCAGAACTAATAAAGTGTTATGTTGAGGCTCATGGATCGAGTGGAATTTGTTCATCCCGATGACGGATAGATATACTCAGGCCCTCTCGGTGATATCACATTGATTAGCTTGCAAGCAAGTGATTTGATCACTAGAATGTTATATCACAGAACGAGAAAAGAGTGCATGTCGACGAGATCAAACTAGGTATGGAGATACCGATGATCGAATCTCGGAGATGTAATATATCGTGAAACAAAGGGATTAAGATACTAGCGTAAAAGGTTCCGGATCACAAGAAAGTCATCGTTGAATGTGTGGGAGTCAAGATGGGTCTCCGGATCGCTTCGATTATTGATCGAGAGGGTCTCGATCATGTCCGCATTATTCACGAACCGTAGGGTGACACACTTAAGAGACACCGACATCCAATTGGAGCAAATGTTTCATGCCGAAAGAATGAACAAGCGCGGGAATTTATTTCACTAGATACCGAAACAGGTTTTCGGGTGAAATTGCATAAAGTGGTTATGCATGTGAAATAGAATTCTAGCAAGGGGTTATTTGTGAATGTTTGTCATTAAAGTAATTGACAAAATTCTGAATAAAATAAAAGAGTTTTATTTAATGAGAGTTTGCATTAAATTTGGTGGAAATTTAATGGGATTTTTTAGTGGAGAAATTTGAAGGGCCATTTTGTGAGTGGAGTGTCCACCCACATGAATGAGGGAGAGGTGGGGGCACCCTCCATGGCCGGCGGCCATGCCCCCTTGGGATGCCCCCCTCCCCTATATAAGGAGCCCCTCCTCTCACTTCTCACACACACCTCCTCGTGAAGGATCTCTCTCCCCCTCTAGAATTTATTCCCCATGGTCTCGGACTAGCGAGATACATGTTCCCGGTGGCTTTTCGGCAAGAAAGAGTTGTGCTTCCGCTGCATCGCTGGAGCGAGGAGGCGGAGGTTGCTCGGTGCCTCGAACGTGTGTGCGAGCACGGATGCGCTGCTAATTTGCGGCGCTAGGACTTCCTCTCGATCTTGAGATCGGCAAGAGATCGTCTACATCAACCACGAGTTGAACTAGTTAAGCTTTGTCGGTCTTCAAGGGTATGTTCTCTACGGATATACATCCGCCCGTTGTTTGTATCTAGTATATATAGATCTTGGTATATAGTTCACATCGTAGGAAAATTTTTGTTTTCTATGCTGCGAACCCTACATACACAACTAAGCCTAAATTCTAGAGATACTATACTCAACTATTATATTCTAGGCATAGAATATTGTGTGTTATATGTACCACATTTGGATTTATTGGTTTTTCTTGGATATTCTTGATTGACTAGATTTGTACATGAAGTTTGACTTGATGTGCAAATGCATGTTGCAATATACAGTTACTACTTGATGTTATAGACCTAGATAGGAATAGGAATTCGTGTGAGAGAGTGACGAGTTCCAAAGACCAAGATGAAGACCTACATGAAGGGTAAAGCCAAGTATGAGGAGCATCAACCCAATTTGAAGGATGAATCAAGTTCAGATTATTGTTAGTCATATATAAGAAGGAAGAGTCATGTAGGAAATACATCGAGCAACAAGAATTAATAAACGTTAGGTCCACCCAAAATAGGTGATGTTGCTAAGAAGTTAATGAAGTAGTTGAACCGAGTTCATGGAAGCATCATGAATTAGTACAAAGAAGAAGCCTTGGAACCAAAATGGTATTCAAGCTCTGATAATTCAGAGAGAATGCCATAAGGATGTTGGAAGCCGTAGGGTAATACCTACAACCTAGGATGATCTGCAGCTGGTATTTGATCCACAGTTGGTATCTTGTCCACAGCCGGTGTTGGTTGACATAGTTAACTGGATCATCTTAATGGTTGCATAAAGAGCATAAAACTTGGCCTAAGTAAGAGAAGACATAAAAAGTATAATAATTAAACAAAAGTTTTCTAAAGCGGTTCGCAAAGTCAGGCCTACCAAAGCGAAAATGTGCAAATAAAAAGTAAGACAAATAATCTTGGAAGATATATCTCGGAGATCCACAATTGTGTCGGTATACCGTAAGTTCTTTCGTGAGACCTTAAAGAGGTATAGTATAAGCTGGATAGAGACCAATATCCTAGTTATGAAGCCAATGGTTACTATAAAGGTGGTTTAGAGACCATTAGTAAACCCTAAGGGGGAGAGTAAACAGTAAATGAAAGTATTGTTAAGCCTTATTTTCATATGGGTAAAAGAAGCCATCATTATAAAAGTACTCTTAGAAGTAAGTCTGGATGAAAGATAGAAGTTTATTTCAAGATAGTAGTATTCAAACCTTAAGGCAATTATTAAATGGTAGTTAAAGAAGTACTTAAGGTGATAATGAAAGCATTAACTAAAGCTTGCTAAGACAAAAGCTTAAGGGTGATAAAATAGATTAACCCTAATAGAATAATTCTAAAGGAAACAATTCTTAAGTAATCCTTAAGAAGTAATAACCCACATCCAATTGGATATGTATAGTGACAAATTCCGATGGGTATGGACTAAATGTGTTCAAATCCAATGTTCAGAAGGACTACTAGTATAAACCATACCATGACAACCCAAAAAGTTAGTCTTTTAGCCATAACTATTGTCTAACAAAATTTAAAAAGTTTTAGGGAGACTTCCTAGACCTTATACAATATAGTAAGGAAGTTCGATGATCAAGTGAAGGAGTTGGAATGGAATACCTAATCAGGGAAATGAACTAAAGAAGAAACTCCAATTTAAGGATTCCATAATGAGAACATATCCCTAAGGGATGATAGTAAAAGGAACTTTGGAGTATCGAAGACAACAAGTTGGAGATTGCCAAGAATGGTAAGAATTCATGGAAAATATCTGGATATTGGTTAATACAATTATTACCATTTGAGGTTACCATGAAGTTGAGAAGTTTCATAACCAATACAAGACAATTCCTTACTCCGAAACGTGAGTATATGAACTTAGAGGACGAAGTTTATTTTAAGGGGGAGAGTCTGTAACATCCCAGCATTAGAGCTTAGAAATAAGATGAACACAGATGTGTGCATTGCATTCGTGCATAGAAAATCCGAATAATTTTTGCGACTTTGAACAAAACTTGTCAAAGTGATTGAAGCTTCTCTCAACTTGATGCAATTGGAGTAGATCATCAAGTTGACTGCGATAAGTTTCAATATGACCTTTGCTAAAAACATTATTTTGGGTAATGGTAATTTGATCTAAGGGTAGATCAAATATAATGTAACTAAACCATTACACATTGATTAATGATTATAATTTGATACTTATGTGATCATTCCATGGTATTAATTTCATTAACCATGAAAATCAAACTATGAATATAATTCAAGTAATAAGATGTAAGATCCCTCCTTTGTAAAGGGAAAGGATCCCTGTGATTGCAATGCTAGTCCCTGGATCATTGATAGCATCCACAGTTTAAGATGAAGTACATAGATACAAAGGTCATTTATTACATCCATTCCAGAGATAAACATAGTCTTTACAACTCAAGGCCACAGGCCTAATACAAGAGTTTGAATAAGTAAATAAATGTAAGTCTTCATCTTCATGTGCCACAAGCAAACATGTTGAGTGTAGACTCATGACACCTAATCTTCATCAGAGTAACCTGCAACATCACAAGTTACAGCCACAATGGGTCAATACTTTGGAATAGTATTGGCAAGTGATACCTTAGTAAAATTTAGGTGGACTATATTACTATATGCAATTTGGCTAAGTGTAGCTTGGCTTGCTTTGCTCAAAATAGGTTTTGCCTATTAGTTGAAATCACTAAGTTTTCTTTGTCAAAAATTTTCCCAAGAAACCATCAATAGACATTGAGGTCCTCCACCCTTTTTCACCTACAAGTTTTTACTTAAAAGTTGGAATGATGAGATTCTTGATAGCTTCCATGTCTTGATGCTCAAGTTGTCTATTGCCATGGACTTGGCTAAGTACTTAGATTTTCCATTTGCAGAGGTTGTGCACTTTCCCCACCAGACTTGGTTTCACCAAGACAGGACCTTTCAGAAGACTTCCCTTAGACCAAATGGACGCGCTCCAACCTATCAATCCCACTACCAGCAACTTTCCAAATGGCTAAGTTCTAGCAACCTATGTGATCCAGGCAGAGCCCATATTGCCAAGTGGCTGCACTAGAAGCTTCTCAACACTTGGCCTCTAAAATCCCTTTGTTCCTGGGTGGCTTTCCACAAGTGAGATACACAAGGTAAACCATAGCCATGGGCCTTGTGTAACCACTCAACCAAAACCACCAATCAAGTCCCATTCCACCCAGGTGATTCATTGACTTAGTTGTTTTATTAGGCAAAGCAAAAGTCCAAAGACTTAGAAATATTTTCATCATAGCATCTATATTTCACCAACCCTTGTTTGCTACTAGCTAGGCTAAGCATGGTATAGATAGTATCTTAACTTAGAAATTTCCTAGCAATTCTACAACTACTTAGGATTTCCCAACATGGCATTTGGCAAAATAATAACATGCAAGACTTAGCAAAATATTTCTAATGCTTAGTATAAAATATTGGGATGGAAATATTCATGAAGTACCACTTGCCTTGGTAGTTGGGAGAGTAGCACTTCACAATCACTAGCACCAAAATCTACATAGAATATAGCCACAATCACATACAAGATATATTCAACCAAAAATATATATGCATGCATGCAAGATGCTAAGTGATGATTTTTAAAACTCAACCCTGCAAGTGCATAGTACTGAATCTTAACAAGTCAAAAAATTGCCACAAAACAATAGTTTAAACCCTAAATTAAATCCTAGACAAATCATATGCTCAAATAAGCCCTACACAAGTTTCTGCAAATAAAATCATTTTAACAAAAGCTAAACCTTAAACACATTGCATAAACAGAAAGGGCTTTTTCTCCTGATTCCAACGGTATAAAATTTGTCAAATTCTAACGTGGGGATCAAAAGTTATAGCTAATTCAAATTTGGATATAAATCTGATTTCAATTTCTGTTTTTAAACCAAACCCTAGCCACGCGCGCTATGCTATTGGCCGATACCGTTTCACTCAGGATCACCCTTCCGCGCCGTCAGGTCAAGTCAGATCCAACGCGCCAGATTCAAAGAAAACGTTCCGCTCAGATCTAATCTAAACTGCAAGATCTACATCCAACGGTTGATGTTGCTTTGACCATAGACTAGCGGCGCTAGCGCGACGGCGGCAAGGTTCTGCTGGCCGGGCGGTGCCGCGTTTCTAGGTCGCCCGGAGGGGAGAAGATGCTCACCAGAATCGCCGCAGTCGAGGTGAAGCTCAACGTGTTCCGCTGGCTAAGGGCGCCAGAGTCGCCAGATTCTCGCCGAGTTCGCGAACGCAGAGGGTACGGCACGGTCGACGCTACGCAGGTTCGCCGCGCTAAGGAAAAAGGAGGGCACCGTTAGATGCGCAAGACGATGGGGATCCTAGGCGATCAACCAGAGGGCAAGGCGGCTGGTACTTACGGGAGAGGTCGGAGTTCGCGGCAGAGAGTGGCGTCGTTGTCGCCGAGGCTATGCCATGCACGCAGAAAATGAAAGATGTCGAGATGCGCACGGAGCTGTAGATCCGTAGATGAACCATGGATGTAGGGGGACACGGTGCTCACCGGAATTCATCGGCAGGTCGCCGGAGCAGCGCAAAGGGCGAGTTAGTAGCCCGTGGCGGAGAGGACATTGCGAGGGAAATGGCCGTGAGAGGGAGGGCTTAAGTAGGCGAGCTCGACAAGAAACGCCTTAGTGAATCAATGCCAATTACGCTGGAATCAACGCAAAGAACAGCCAACAAGTGTTCGTGCGCTGAATAACTGGGGAAGACGATGACGTGGATGATGCCCGCTTGTCGTCAAATCAACAGAGGGAGTGGGGTCCGAAAGGCCACGACTTCTGAAAAGGCCCCCGCGTGAGAGAGAGAGAGGGAAAACCCGGGTGGGCTAGTTGGGCTGGTTTTGTTGTTGGGCCATATTACTAGCGCTGGCCCTTTTCCTTTTCTTTATCCCTTTTCTTTTTATAATTTGATTTTCTGGAATGATTTTCAAATGAATTCAAACTCTATTTGAATTCAAATCTTTCGTGGATTTTTGCAAAGGTAACAATCACATTTCAGGACATAAAATCAAGTGGTCCCTCTGTTCAAGCTTGGTTCTTTTGAAATAACAAAATAAACAGTGCCATATCACTTGATTTGCAAATGTTTTGAAAATGGTTTTGAAACCATTTTTATTTTGTATAATTTTGTTCAAACTCCACACTCTATCCAATCAACAAGGAAACAAACAAACTTGGTTTTAAAACACTAAGCTCTCAAATGAGGATGGTCATTTGATTTAAGTTTGCTCACATAAAATGATAGCACTAAGTGCTTCTGTTTTCTTGAAATTGGTTTGAAATGGATCTCAAAACTATATGCATGCATGAATGATATGAAATCTTTGAAATCATGAATTTAGGGATGTTACAAATCTAACCCCCTTAAGGTGAATCTCGCCCTCGAGATTCAGATTGGCTAGCAAATAGGTGAGGGTGGTCTTTCCGAAGATCATCTTCTCTTTCCCATGTTGCTTCCTCTTCGGTATGATGATTCCACTTCACTTTGCAGAACTTGATAGTCTTAGTCCTTGTGACTCTTTCTGCAGTCTCAAGAATCTTGATAGGTTTCTCTTCATAAGTGAGATCACTTTCTAGTTGAACTTCCTCCAAAGGTATAGTATCCTTCAAAGAAGTTTCTTCCATTTCTGGATGACATTTCTTAAGTTGACTCACATGAAACACATTATGAACTGCTGACAAAGATTCCAGTAGCTCAATTTCATAGGCAACTTCTCCTTTGCGACTCGGAATCTTGAATGGCCCAACATATCTTGGTGCCAATTTTCCTTGACTAATCTTTCACTCCACTAAGTGGTGACACTCTAAGATAGGCTCTATCACCGACTTCAGAGGGTGACTTCTACGCTTAGGATCTAGCTTTTCCTCGGGACTGCATATCTTCAACCTGATTTTAACCAATTTGACCTTCTCTTCGCTTCTTTGATAAGATCCGTCCTAATAAACTTCTTTCTCCCACACCATTACATAGAAATGGGTGGTACACTTTCTTCCGTAGAGAAACTCAAACGGTGCCATCTCAATGTCGGCTTGATAGCGTTGTTATAAGAAAATTCGCGTAAGGCGACTTTCATCCCAACTGCTCCATAGTCTAGGGCACATGCCCTCAACATGTCTTCAAGAATCGATTAGTCCTTTCTGCTTGTCCATCGGTTTGAGGATGAAAAGCAAGATCAATTCCAACCTCGCTCCCAATGACTCATGTAGCGCTCTCCAAAATGGAAGTGAATTGAGTTCCCATCGACACAATACTTTGGGCACTCCATGTAGACATACAATTCTACTCATGTAGATTTTGGCTAACTTAGCACTTGTATAGGTTGTCTTCACAGGTACGAAATGAGCCACTTTAGTTAGGCGATCTACTACTACCCATATGGAATCATATCCTGACCTGGTCCTTGGTAATCCGGTAATGAAATCCATACCAATCTTGTCCCACTTCCAATCAGGAATAGGTAGTGGTTGAAGCAAACCGGTTTTCATATTCCGCTTATTCTACTACACACATCACACAAAGCAATATGTTCGGCGATGTCATTCTTGAGATTATTCCACCAAAATCTTTCCTTCATGTCCATGTACATTTTGGTGTTACCCGGATGAATAGAATACAGAGAGTTGTGTGATTCCTGCAAAATCAGCTTCCAACTCGGTCTTGTGGAACATGACACGCTTCCCATGCCATAAAGTACCTCGCTCGTCTTCATGGAATTCTTGGCTCTTCCTTTGCCAATATTTTCCTTAATCTCTTCAATTTCTTATCGCCTTCGGGCTTCTCCGATCTTGTCCAACAAAGTGGGTTGAACATCCAAAGACATGAGATGTCCTTCGCATAATCTCCAACTGAGTTTTCAATTGGGCACACAAATCATCCGCAATTCTCCTTGGTAAGGCTATTCACAAAAAACCTTACGGCTTAGAGCATCTGCTACAACATTTTCTTTTATGGGTGGTATTGCAAACTTAAGTCATAGTCCTGATAAGTTCTAACCATCTTCTTTGTCTCATATTAATCTCCTTCGGGTGAAGATATACTTCAAACTTTTGTGATCCGTGAATACTTCACAACGCTTTCCCCAAAAGATGGTGTCTCCACGCTTTGAGTGCATGGACAATGAGGCTAACTCTAAATCATGAGTAGGATAGTTCACTTCATGAGTTTTGAGTTGTCTCGAGGCATAAGCCACAACTTTACCGTCTTGCATAAGTATCGCACCCAAACCTTGATGAGATGCATCACAATATACTTGGAAATCTTTCTAAATCCGGCATACAAGACTGGTGTCACACAAGTCTCTTCTTCAATTCCTGAAAGTCGAGTTCACAACCTTCACTAAGCAAACTTTTGTCTTTCTTTAACAATTTGCCATAGGCTTAGCTACCTTGGAGAAATTCTCAATGAACCTCCTGTAGTAACCTCTAAGCCAAGGAAACTACTTAACTTTTCACGGACTTGGGAGATTCCTATTCGCCATCAATAAACTTTAGCAGATCAATCGCTACACCATCCTTTGTCATAACATGACCAAGAAAACCAACTTCATCCAACCAGAATTCACACTTGCTGAATTTGCATAAATTTTATGCTCTCTTAACTTCTCAAGTATCAAACGCAAGTGTCCTTCGTGTTTTCTTTGCTCTTGAATAGACTAAGATGTCATCGATGAAAACGATAACAAACTTGTCAAGGAATTCCATGAACACCTTGTTCATCATATTCATGAAGTATGTCGAGCATTTGTCAAGCCAAAAGGCATTACTAAGATACTCATACAATCCATACCTTGTAGTGAATGCCGCCTTAGGTATGTCTTGTTCTTTATCTTGTGCTGAAAATAGCCTGACCTTAGATCAATCTTTGAGAACACACATGCTCCTTCTAGCTGATCAAACAAGTCATTGATTCTAGGCAAAGGATATTTGTTCTTGATAGTTACCTCATTGAGTGAACGGTAATCTATGCATAACCTTTGACTTCTATCTTTCTTCTCCATTAACAAAACTGGGCTCCCAAGATGAAGAACTTGGTTGAATAAATCTTTTGTAGCTGTTCTCCGTTGTTTCTTGAGTTCCTTCGCCCATCAACTCGACATTTTATAAGGTCTTTGCTATTGGTCCGCACTGGTACCAAATCTATAAGAAACTCCACATATCTATCCGGTGGCATTCCCGGCAATTCTTCCTAAACACATATGGATACTCACTCACAATTGGCACATGTCCATGCTAACCCCTTAAGAGAATTTAGCTTACTTCTTTAGATTCAAAGTTGGACTTGAATTTAATCCGCTTTTCCGGTTGTGAGTGCAACTGCACGATTAGCACAATCCAAGACTCCTTCATACTTAGCCATCCAATCCATTCCTCAATATTACGCCCACCTTGGGAATCTAGGATTATCGACCAATCGAAATTTATGCTTTCCAAACTCTATTACTAGATCCCAAGATCCAAGACTTACTATCATATCTCCACCCGGAGAACTAACTTTTATTGACACCCAATGTTTTCAGTTGAAACCCATTTCTATCAACAAATGCTTTTGATATGAATGAATGCATGCTCCAAGATCAAAAAGAACAAATGCTGAATAGAATTGAGTCTCAACTTACCAAAGAATAAGATCGCTCCTCATAGACCTCCTCCACACCGATGTGGTTCACCGTCCCTTCTGGAAAAGGGTTGGCTTGTTGGGTCCTTCAACCTTCTTTTTCGGCATTCATTTTCATAATGCCCCATCTTCTTGCATTTGAAGCATTCAACTGACCGATGTCTCTTAACAGTCGATTTCCACTTCCACTTCCATTACCACCGTGGTGGCTCTTATGTCCACTCTTGTGGTTCTTATTTGTCATTGTCATGACTACGTGATGTTTGTCATGACGGTTGTGGTTGTGGTGCTTGTTGAATTTCCCATGCTTGTGGGATCCTGAGCTTCCAATCGTCATCATAATGAGATCATTTGTGAGACGATCCCAGATGTGCTTGTCTTGAGTGCTTTCTCTTTCTACTCTCAACTTGCTTCATTTTGTTCTCCAAAATAGCAGCCCTTGTCACGGTAATCCATCGATAAGTGGGAACATATGCCACCCAACCGCAGCCAAATTCAGCTCATCATTCAAGCCTTCTAGAAATTTTTCCTTTCTTCATCGGTGTCAACTTCATCCGGCATAACGCTGATTGTTGAACTCCTCAATATATTCAGCCATGGCGGCGCCTTTCAGATTGTGGAACTTTCTTTCGCACTCATCACTCGATGAGATATGAGCAAAGTAAAGCCATCCTCAAAGATAGCCCATGTCACTTCATCTATGGGAGTGGTGATCCGAAGTTGTCCCACCAAGTGGCTGTTGGTCCTTCCAGCAGATAAAGTGAAATCGACCTTTTCACCATCCGATGATTTCCCAGGTTACCAAGTCCTTATCGTGAGCCAATCATTGGCCACCATGGGATCACTGCCCCCGAGAACTTTGTCGGCCTCAATCTCAAGAATCTGTAAGTATATCAAAGCCGGAGGGTTGTTGTTATTGTTGTTGTTATTGTTTTGGTTCGATGAATGTTGTCATCATCTCGACTGTGTGTTTGAGCGTCATCATTTGCTGCATTTCTGGAGTGATGTTGTTGTTGTTGGGGTTGGGGTTCGTACGACGGGGAGGCATCTGCGGTTTTGTTCAATAAAGATAAGAATGAGATACCCATAGATGCTTTCATGCACATTACACCAATGTAGTTACACATAGCATGCAACACAAAGATAAAGGTTCAATAACAAGATAACAAGTTCACAAAGTAAAACACACAGTAGCAAGCCATCCACATGCTCGGATGGTCAAATAACAAGTTCTCAAATAACAAGTACTATAATTTTGATTATCAAAGTCTTCTTGATTATCGTGAATATCAAAGTCTTGGAACAAATTCTTGATTATAGCAGGAAGGGAATCGGATTGTTGGTCTTATATTTGGGGTACTAATTTTCAAAGAAAAGGCTTACTATTCTTTAGTTGGATACCAAACTACCAACACATTTTTCTTGGATTTGAAATCTTCTTGCCAATGTACAAATTTTCTTTCCGGCTTCTTCCGCTTGATAGACTCAACACAAGGAATCTTCCGAAAAGAAAATGTTTTTCAGCATCTATGATTGTCTTCCGTAATCGCCATGTTGAAGAAACGAGTTTACATTTGTTTTGGGAATGCCTTGCTAGAGCTGGGCTGAAATCTCACAGTTAATATGGTGATCAAAGCATCTTTGAAGTTCTAGCCAAGATAAAAAAGACCTCAAGGTCCTTTGCAATGGAAATTCGATACTTGGAACTTGGGGCATCCTGATTTGCGTAAATAACTAAATTTTCAACAATCAAGACACACATGGAGACCGAAGGCTATTATAGCCCGTGAATTAAGATGGGTCCTTTATAGAATTAAGAAAAAGTATTATCGTGGCCTTTAAAGACCTGGATTGAAACCAATTTAGACATGAGATAGCTGCTTTAAATGTTATCCCTCTTTTTTGAGGTGGAATATGCTTGTAAATAATCTTTTGTAACTCTACTTGATATATATAAAGAAAAATTGCAGTGGGGTTTTTTACCCTACTGTTTTACCCTCAAAAAAACAAGTACTATAATAAAAGATAAATGAGTAGTCAAATCTACTCATCGGCATCAATCTCCTCCTCGACAAAGGTAAGACCTGCGTTCTCCATCGCGGTCTTGTTTTCCTCGATGCTAGTGGTCAAGGTCTCTATCTTGGCCTTGAGAGCCCTCTTCTGGGAACGGCCTCTCAATCACCGTCACGCCGCTCTAGCTCAAGTCCTTGACTGCAGTTCTTCACCATGTCCCGATCTTCTTGTTCCTATCTTGGACACGCTTCTCCGACTCTTGAACTTCCTCTCCGGTCTCAACTTCGCCCATTTCCTTGACTATCTCGCCTTGTCACAAGAGCTTTTCCTTCGCCGGTTGCACTGAGCTCGCATTGCCGAAAGCATGACATTTGTCCCGTCTGTCCACGTGCCTAATGAGAGACTCTAAGTCCGGAGGTACAGGCGATCGCTCGGCTGGCCCCTCGAATCGCCCCTCAAGTCGATGGACTCTCCATCCTCATCACGCCTTCCAAGACGTGGAAGTGGTACCTTAACCTGAGTGTCGCCCAGCACGCCCCATCGATCCTCGTGATAACCACCTCAAGGCCTCTCTCCTTGTCATCGCATGAGCTTGAAGACAATGGCCTCCGTGTAGGCTCATCGGGCGTCCGGCTGGCCGACCTTGAAGCCCTAGAGGTCCTTCCTCTCAAACTTGGTGAGGGGATGCACCATGATGGTGGGAAGAGGAAGATTGAGCAAAGTGGTAAGCTCAACGATACAAGGACCAAAGCGAGTAACCTGGAACTCCTCAACAGTGTTGATGGTAATAGGCATCTATTTATAAGATAGAAAAGTTAGAATGACACAATTCAAGATAAAACAAAAGTCAAAACAACACATACATATCCTTGGAAGCAAAACACACAAGTCATGCATACATGAAACAATTACAACAACCAAGGTTCAACCTTATTTTAGAGCAACATTTTGGAAAATAAGGTGATAGCTGGTGGTCCAACTAACGAAGTACGTTTACAATCCTATCTCACTGGATCTGTTGGCTAACACAATGTTTCTAGAAGCAATCAGCCTATCTTGCTCACATGATTCCATCACTAAGTCTATAATGTCTCCTCTTAAGGTTTGGTTGGTAGCTTCCAACTCTTGGGTATGTTCCTTCTCTTTCCTTAGATCATTTTGGAGGTTGAGCACTCTGCACTTGACTCTATCACCAAGTTCTTTGATAGTCTTCCAAGCTGCATTCCTTGCTGATTCAAAGAATGTAGGGTGCACCACTGAATTGGTGAACATGCAGAATCCTTTTTCCTGATGGTCTTCCTTGTTTTATACAAGTGAAGTTGCACCCACCAAGATTCCACTCCTTCATCCATCACAGAAAACCTTGTACACAACCTGCACCTTGTATCTCTAATGCAACCATGAGGTCCTTGAGAGCCTTGGGGAATTTCTCACACTCCAAAGTCATTGTCATGAGTGGTCCTTTCCTCACGGCTTGCTGATGGAGTTCATCTACAAATAGAGATGAGAGAGAAGATTAGAAAAGTTTACTTAGAAGAATAGACAAGTGTAGAAGTAGTTGAAAATTTTCCTTAGTGGTTTCCAATCCTAGGGTCATAATCCCACAGTGCAACACAAGTTCGATACCATCCAGAAGATCCCTCCTTTGTAAAGGAAAAGGATCCTCGTGATTGCAATGCTAGTCCCTCGATCATTGCTAGCATCCATAGTTTAAGATGAAGTACATGATACAAAGGTCATTTATTACATCCATTCCAGAGATAAACATAGTCTTTACAACTCAAGGCCACATGCCTAATACAAGAGTTTGAATAAGTAAATAAATGTAAGTCTTCATTCATGTGCCACAAAACATGTTGAGTGTAGACTCATGACACCTAATCTTCATCGAGTAACCGTAACATCACAAGTTACAAATGACAGTGGTCAATACTTTGGAATAGTATTGGCAAGTGATACCTTAGTAAAATTTAGGTGGACTATATTACTATATGCAATTTGGCTAAGTGTAGCTTGGCTTGCTTTGCTCAAAATAGGTTTGCCTATTAGTTGAAATCACTAAGTTTTCTTTGTCAAAATTTTTCCCAAGGAACCATCAATAGACATTGAGGTCCTCCACCCTTGTTCACCCCAAGTTTTTACCAAGAAGTTGGAATGATGAGATTCTTGATAGCTTCCATGTCTTGATGCTCAAGTTGTCCATTGCCATGGACTTGGCTAAGTACTTAGATTTTCCATCCGCAGAGGTTGTGCACTTTCCCACCAGCACTTGGTTTCACCAAGACAGACCTTTCGTAAGCCTTCCTTAGACCAAATGGACGCGGCCCAACCTATCAATCCCACTACCAAAGAATCGTCCAAATGGCTAAGTTCTAGCAACCTATGTGATCCAGAGCCCATATTGCCAAGTGGCTGCACTAGAAGCTTCTCAACACTTGGATCTAAAATCCCTTTGTTACTGGGTGGCTTTCCACAAGTGAGATACACAAGGTAAACCATAGCCATGGGCCTTGTGTAACCACTCAACAAAAACCACCAATCAAGTCCCATTCCAAATGTGTGATTCATTGACTTAGTTGTTTTATTAGCAAAGCAAAAGTCCAAAGACTTAGAAATATTTTCATCATAGCATGTATATTTCACTAACCCTTGTTTGGTACTAGCTAGGCTACATGGTATAGATAGTATCTTAACTTAGAAATTTCCTAGCAATTTATTAACTACTTAGGATTTCCAACATGGCATTTGGCAAAATAATAACATGTAAGACTTAGCAAAATATTTCTAATGCTTAGTATAAAATATAGGGATGGAAATATTCATGAAGTACCACTTGCCTTGGTAGTTGGGAGAGTAGCACTCTTCACAATCACAATCACTAGCACCAAAATCTAAAAATAGAATATAGCCACAATCACATACAAGATATATTCAAGCAAAAATATATATGCATGCATGCAAGATGCTAAGTGATGATTTTTAAAACTCAACCAAGCAAGTGCATAGTACTGAATCTTAACAAGTCAAAAACTTGCCACACAACAATAGTTTAAACCCTAAATTAAATCCTAGACAAATCATATGCTCAAATAAGCCCTACACAAGTTTCTGCAAATAAAATCATTTTAACAGAAGCTAAAACTTAAACACATTGCATAAACAGAAAGGGCTTGTTCTCCTGATTCGAACGGTATAAAATTTGTCAAATTCTAACGTGGGGATCAAAAGTTATAGCTAATTCAAATTTGGATATAAATCTGATTTCAAATTCTGTTTTTAAACCAAACCTCAGCCACGCCACGCTTATCCTATTACCCGATACCGCTTCACTCAGATCACCTTCCGCCGTCAGATCAAGTCAGATCCAACGCCAGATTCAAAGAAAACGCTTCGCTCCAGATCTAATCTAAACCGCAAGATCTACATCCAACGTGGCCGGTGCGACCATAGCTTCAGCGTGCACTAGCGGGCAAGGCGTGAGGCACCCGCCGGGCGCTTCTAGGTCGCCCGGGAGGGGAGAAGATGCTCACCGTAATCTCCGTGGTCGAGGTGAAGCTCAACGGTTCCTCCACATGGCTTAAGGCGCCGAGTCGCTGGGATTCTCGCCGAGTTCGGCGAACGCTTGCACGGGCCGCTGGTTGACATTGGCGCAGGTTCGCGCCGCGCTTAAGGCAAAAGGAGGGCACCGTTAGATGCGCAAGACGATGGGGATCCTAGGCGATCAACCAGAGGGCAAGGGGCGGCCGGTACAGGGAGAGGTCGCCGGAGTTCGTGCAGAGTGGCGGTCACGCCGCTGAGGCTGGTGCCATGCGCGAGCAAATGAAAGATGTCAGAGATGCGCACGGAGCTGTAGAGCATGCCAAGATGAACCATGGATGAGGGGACACTTGCTCACCGGAATTGGCCGAGGTCATCGGAGCAACGGCAGTTGTCCGCGAAGGCGAGTAGCCCGTGGCGGAGAGGAAATTGGGTGAGGGAAATGGCCGAGAGGAGGGGCTTACAGGCAGAGGAGTCGACAAGAAACGCCATGAATCAATGCCACCACGCCACGGAATCAACGCAGCAACGGCCAGCCATGTGTTCAGGCGCGAATCGGGAAGATGATGACGACGTGGATGTGGCTCGCTTGTCGTCAAATAAACAGAGAGGGAGGGGTCCGAAAGGCCGACTCATGGTGCAGGCCCGCTGCTGAGAGAGAGAGAGGGATAACTGTGGGCTAGTTGGACCTATTTTGGGCCATTATAATACCGCCCTTTTCCTTTTCTTTTATCCCTTTTCTTTTCAAATTTGATTTTCTCGAATGATTTTCAAATGAATTCAAACTCTATTTGAATTAAATCTTTTCGTGATTTTAAAGGTGCAACAATCACATTTCGTGACATAAAATCAAGTGGTCCTCTGCTCAAGCTTGGTTATTTTGAAATAACAAAATAAATAAAGGCCATAGCACTTGATTTGTAAATGTTTTGAAAATGGTTTTGAAACCATTTTATTTCAGATAATTTTGTTCAAACTCCACACTCAATCCAATCAACAAGGAAACAAACAAACTTGGTTTTAAAACACTAAGCTCTCAAATGAGGATGGTCATTTGATTTAAGTTTTCACATAAAATGATAAAGACTAAGTGCTTCGCTTTGAAATTGGTTTGAAATGGATCTCAAACTATATGCATGCATGAATGATATGCAATCTTTTGAAATCATGAATTTAGGATGTTACATAAGAATATAAGAACCAACTCTTGATCCACTTTATCCTTATTTATCTTTACCATGAGTATCATGGTAATATCTAACCTTATCTCTTTAGTGGGATT